>APFE030473789.1:42006-52730 GCA_000404065.3 Pinus taeda | reverse complement strand
CTACTGGATATTCCCAAGAATCTAAGGAGACTGAAATATATTCTAATACACCATCTGGTTTGATTATTGATCTATCTGCAAGTTGCAGTAAAGTAGGTGTAAAGAGGAGATTAGGAAGTTGAAGTTGTTCCATAGTCTGTCTACTCATAATTTTGATAGCAGCCCCTAACTCAATCAATGTGTTTGGAATTTCTATCCCATTTATATGTGTCTTGAAAATTGGACTACCTGGATCTACATACTTCTACATGGTAATTTTTCCCATCATGATATCTGCAATTTTTCCTAGTAGGTGGATTCTTCTTGTATCTCTTGGTTTCCTTCCTGGTCTTTTGAGACTCAACTCCTTTATTGTTTTTACTAGAATAGGAATCTCTCTAATGGCTTGTAGCAAGGGAATCTTGATACAAGCATTCTTTAATTCATCTAGAAAATCATAGTCAAGCAACAAGATTTGTTTTTCCACCCCTTTGTCAATTTGCAATCTTTCAGGGAAAGGAGGCATGGATGAAGATGCAGGTTGCTCAACTATAGGAGTTGTGGGGGTTGACTCTTTCTCTTTTTCTTTTTGAATGACTGAGTTTTGAAGAGATGCTTCCTCATAACCTTTATTGGTTGTAAGAGAATTTTCCTCAGAGGTATTTTGCTCTTGAACATCTATAGAAGGTTTTTCTAAAACTCTACCAGACCTGAGTTGTACATCATTAAGAGGAACAATCATATAGGTAGGAAATTGTTTTCCTTCTATCATATAAGTATTTTGAGGAGTTTTATTGTGAGGATTTGGCAATGGTTGAGTGGGCAATTGATTTTTCTTTTGTTGAAATGGAAGCATGTGTTGAGGATTTGGATTTTGTTGAGAAGGTTGTTGTTGTGGCAATGGCAATGAAAGTTGTGGATTTTGATTTGGAAGCTGGGGAGTTTTGGTCATTTTAAAAAGATGGAGGATATTGATAAAATTGAGCAAATCTCCCATAAGTATTTTGCATCCCTTGTGCCCATGATTGATATGGATTTTGAGGATGGGGCCAAGGTTGTTGCCAAGAATTCCAATTTGGCAGGGGTTGAAAATTCATAGGGTTGTTAAACCCTTGATTTTGTTGCCCTTGCCAAGGTTTTCTTGAAACAAAACAGAGAGATTCTACTGAATTTGGATCTTCCTGAAAGACAGCTTTGAGCCCAGGAATTGAAGGACAATCCTTGGTCTCATGATTTTCTGAGCAAATCATACATGTTTCTACAACTTTTACATCCAAGGGGCATTCCCTTAGAGCATCTTTCTTCCTACATTTTGGACAAAAGATGGCTAGAGCATCAATTTCTGCTTTCTGCTTGTTTTGAACTTTAAGGGTGTCTAGTTTTCACTAAGGCTCCCTAAGATATCATTTTTGAATTCATCAAGCATATTGCCAATCTCTACCCTACTTACTGATCCAATTGAAGATTTGTTGCCCTGATAAGAGAAGGATCTCTAGGCCTTTTTCCCATTTTAGATTTTCCTCTCAAGAGATGGACACATAGTTCTGCTATGTCATGAAGTGGAAGTTGAGAAATGTCTCCCTTCCCCATCATGTTTAAAATATTTATCCATTCATCTCTAATGGCTTTCAATAAAAGGGCTTTCAAGGTTTCCTCATCTAAGTTGCTCATCTTTGATCTCTTTAAGTTATTGAAATATTTCAAGTGAATCCTCCAAGTTTTCATCTTCCTTTTGCATCATTTTGAATACCTCATCCTTGTGATTGGTGGGCATGCAATAGTCTAGGTATCTATCCAAAAACATTTGTTTCATATCATCCCAAGTCCTAATAGATTGAGAGACTAAACCCATGAACCATTTCAAAGCATCTCCTTTCAACATTGAAGGAAACAGTTTGAGTTTTTCAGAGTCTTCCATATAGTCATAGGTTCGGTACATGACTTCAAACTCAAACAGAAATGTTTCAGGATCCTCACTTCGCAATCCATAAAAGTTTGGGAGGACAGATGGCGAAATGTTTTTCATGGTTGTATGAGTTTCCTCATCAACTATAGGGAATGAAAATGAGTTATCCCCTTCCCTATTTCCTCTGTTATTACCTCTGCCTCCACCATTATTGCCTCCATTATTTCCTCTCCCTCTACCTCTACCTCTACCTCCAAATCCATCTACTACTTCCTCTATCATGATAGTTTCTTTAGAGTCTTTAGAGTCCTCAGAGTCCTCTAGTTCTTCTATTAATGGAGAACGAGGAAGAATTTCCCCCTCCACTTCTTCAGGTGATTCTATTTCTTGGATTACAATATGCCCACCTGTAGAAGTGAAGAAATGTTCTTCTCCTAGATCAAATTCAGTAGATAGTGTGGGAGAGTCTTCTAATTTAGCTATTGCCCCTTGAATTCCAGGAATCCTAAGGATGGGTACATGAGTTGGAGATGATGGAGGTGTATTTTGTCTATGCCTTGAGCAAGCTAGAGTTTTGAAAATCGAACTCTTAGCTCTAGCTATAAACCTTCCCCTAGAATCTCTTGCTCTATGCATGTCATTTTTTATTTTTTTTTCTTTCAAGTTGGGCTATTAATTCTCTTTATGATATTCCAGGTCACACTAAGTGTAAGAAGAGAGCATACTTAAGAAATTATTGAACCAATAACTCTCTTTTCTGATCCTCCAGATCACACTAGGTGCAAGAGGAGAGCATACTTCAAGAAGTTATCAATTTTTCCCTTCTTTTTATATATATTTTTTTAGAAATTGGCTACCTAGTTACACTTCCCCAGTAACGGCACCAAAATGTTTGGTCAATTTAGTGTGTCGTAAATTGCTACATTAATTGTCAATATGGGATTTGTAAGCTGACGAAGTGTGGCGCACTATATGTGCAAGATAACCTATTTCATACTTTTGTCATTTTTTATTTTTATGTTGTTTTGGGGGTTTCTATCTTTGTTTATCTCCTAATGTGAAATGGAAATTCTATCCCTGAGTTTTAAGATTACTCTAAAAGACAAGTATGGATATAAATTTTCAAGGCAATTATGTCCTTTATAATGATTTCCAAAACTTCAAACTTCAGAGGCTCTTAGAGCATACTGATGATGAGATTAATTCCTAAAAGAAAATGAAAATGTGCCACTATTCTAATCAAACAAACAGTGAACTATTGATCATGAAAACATTATCCCTGTTGCTATCTAAATACAAAAGAAATGAATTAAGTTACTGCACTCAAAGAAATCCAAAAATTGCAAGTAAAGTAAAACTAAAATCAAATTACATCAATTCATAGTCTAACCCGTCGCCAGTTAGTCCAGGTATGGCTTTCGGAGGTAACCGTCAATGATATGAGAAATTTAATATCTAATTGCAGAAAAATAAAACTAAAATCAAATTACACATTCATAATTTGATCCCTCGCCAGTAGTCTAGCTATGGCTTTCGGAGGTAAGCGTCAATGGTATGAGCAATTTAATATCTAGTTGCAGAAAAGTAAAACTAAAATCAAATTACACATTCATAATTTGATCCCTCGCCAGTAGTCCAGCTATGGCTTTCGGAGGTAACCATCAATGATATGAGCAATTTAATATCTAAGCTAACTATTAAAGCAAGGAAACGAAACTGAAATCAACAAAACAGAATTGGAATTAAAAACTAGGAAAAGCAAAGTCAATAGAGAATTAATCCCATGTCATTAGTCATTGTGAAAATTATATGCAAACGCCCGGGCTGTCTATTCTATCCTGAAACATACACACTGATCAACGTTAACAGCAATGTACAAAGCATGTAAAATTATGAATAAGAATGAAGCGTTAGTACCATAGCAAATGAAATATACATAAGTGAATAACTATGGAATATATGTAACGGAATTAGAGAAACACTACAGAAATATGTACAGCAATAAAAGAACAAAACCTCGGCGTGTACAGGGGCCCTCTGCACAACCTCAAGCAACAACTATCAATCAAGAATTACACTCAAGCAATCATGTAGAAACAAGGTCTTCTCATATATTTCAAAACACAATCACAACAATGAAACTAGTGTCACGGCACAGTGGGCTTTTTTTAACAGCAAAATTACATTCAAACTAGCTACTATGCATATAATAACGTGTTATTTATAACAAAGGTTACATAACTGTTTTCCTGTAAAACTACGTGAATAGAGGACACGTGAAAAACAACGTCCATGGATTTAGCATCATGGTTGCCGAGATTAGGCAATCTATTGAAAGTGGTTGTTGGATCCACATCGTGGTCAGCCTATAGGTGTCAGCGTGCCTCCAGAGATCTAGAAACGGCCACGAAAGTCTTCATGTGTTTGAAAACGGAGTCTTGTTGCCGTAGGACTCTCCTGTTTGACCACTTCTTGACCACCGTTGACCACGACCTTCTTTGATGAATCCAGATGAACCAATGGGACCTTATCCATGTCTAGGTCATTTCGAACTTGCCCATGTGGCTTGCTTTAGCTCGTGACACCTGCAACCTGTAGTTTAACAAAAACGGCTGCAGAAAGTTGAACCAGCTGCGGAAAGTGACAAGATTCCGCAACACATAAGCAAAAATCTAGTTCAAACAGCAAACACAAGGACATAGTTAAAAAACCACTTTAAATTCTCTTTTATGCCTAATATGCAAAGATGTTGGTATCTTAGGAGGTCCAGGTGAACGGAAAGAAGCTAGAAAAATGTGTAGGAAAGATGCAAGTTCGGGGCTCAACAGTATCCACAATGGTCAAACTCATACATTTGTTATTTATTGATGAAATTCTCTTATGGACATGGCTCAATTGACGAATGGAGAAATATTTGGAACATAATTGCATTGTGTTGTGAAGGTACATGCAAGGAAGTTAATCCTTCCAAGTCAATTATGTTGACTAATGAAATCCCTGAAATTATAATTTTAAATTTAAAAACTTTTCTTCCCTTTTCTCTCTAGAGATAAGGGAATAAAATATCTTGGTTACCATTTAAAAGCTAACAATTACTTAGTTGTTGATTGGATTTGGATGGTAAAGAATGTGGAATGGAAAACCAATCATTCGTGCAACCAATGGCTATCTTTGGGAGGCTAATTGATTATGGTAAAATTAGGTTTGGAAGCAATCCTATTATATTGGTTTCTAGTCTACCAAAGACAATTGTGGACATAATTAAAATTTATGTTTCCATTTTCTATGGAAAGTAAAATGACAAAAAGTGATGCATTTAGCTAGCTGGAAATAGATTGTCAACCCAAAGAAATTGGGTGGATTGGAGGTCCATAAAAAAAAATCACTTTTGCAAAAGTGTTGGTTGCCAAAAGTCTTTGAACACATATGTTTGATGCAAGCCTATGGGAACTCTAATGTGAAACAAGTACAAGAAGAATAAAAAAGTCAAATAATGGGTTTTTCCACAGAAGAATGCATGGCGAGGAGGATCAAATATTCATAAGGCATTGGTGTCATCATTTGAAATAATTAAAAAAAAAAGGGACTTGTTTGGTAGGTAGAAGAAGGAAGCAAAATAGACTTAAGAAAGGATTTTCAGATAGGAGGTGATGGCCTCAAAATAATCACTTTGATTCTAGTACTGATGTTAAAGTAAAAAGGTATTTCTTTACATTCTAGAGTTATTGATCATGGAGCCAATGAGATGTCCTTGAGACCTTGAAAATTAGCTAATTCTCTAGCACCTTAGGGAATTTAGCATAGGAGTGGACACAACTTTTCTTGTCACATGTAGAGAATGGCACCTAGGTAGATTCCCAAACATACTCATGTGCAAAATGAGCAAAGAATGGAGGGTGGCGATGACAAAACTAGTTATAAAGTGATGGTGACACAAAATGTAGTTTATAGTGGCATAAAGTTGTTTGGAAATGGTGTTTTTCTTTAATGATATACCACTTTCTATGTTTGGTGCTAAATAATAGGATCCTCACAATCTCCATAGGCAAGGTTGGGAAAGGCCTACAAGATGTTCAGTCTGTTGTGACAATCAAGAGTCAATGACACACCTATTCGTCAACTTTGTTTTTTCACAAGTGGTGTGATGAACGATTTTTTTTTAGGAGGCCTATGTAGGGACGTAGTCAAGTAGGTCATAATCAAAATACCTCACAGAGTGGATAATAACCCCACCCTTGGAGCACCTTTCTAGTCTTCCAAGATTCATCCTTTGGAAAATATGTTTACACTAGAATAGAACCATCTTTGATAATAAGATCCTAAATATTCGACAAGTGGTGTACAAAACTAAAATATAAATGAAGAAACTTAGCATGTAGGGTTTAAAGAAGAAAAGGCAGACTTTTGATTGGACCTATTATAAACACTTCAAAGGCTTGGCCCTTCTTTGATGGAGCCAAATCAATGCTGTATGCGAAGTGGGAGTTTCATTTCACTTGAACAACAATCACACTTTCCTTCTTAGCCTCGAGTTGGTGCCTAGAAGTAATAATAAAAATGAATTAATTAGCCTTTGGCTCGTCCTTGACTCTGTAGTGTCCAGGTAGATGAAATGCTCACAAATCTTTGGCGATTCAAGAGTGGTTATTGATTTATTCTTGGAGAACATTACATTACACATTTTGGCCCTAAATCCTTGATAACAAAGAATTTGTCAATTACAAAAAAAAAATATTTGAGTTAGAGGTATCACATATCCATAGGGAACACAAAGTTGATGTACATAGAAGATCAAAAGAAGCATTACTCCTACCTATGAACATCTAGTGATTATTGAAAAAGTCATTGATGTCATTAGGAAAAACAACCACAACATTTTCAATGTCGATAATGTTATAATCATTAATACCTTACATGCTTTTATGTTTTGATTATTTATTATTCTAGATTTTTAGAATTTCATAGCTCTTCACAAACATATATGGAAAGTTGTAATTGAACAATAATTTGTATAATTCAATTTCTATAAAATAGCAAATATGAGATTTTAACTTTGAGAAAATTTTCAAAATTTTTAAATTTCAGTTTTTTTTCAAAATAAAATACCCGATCAATTTTAGATTTTTTTTTGTTAAATAAACACTATATTAGTTTGATATGCTTTTGGAACGAAAAAATATAATTAATTTATGGTTTTTTCTGTTTTTTCCGGATTAAAAATCTAATTAAATTTAACATGCAGGCATTGACGACTCTTAATCGGCCAAATAGAAATTAATTTTAACTGGTGAACATGGAACATTTCTTGATTCCCTCTGCTTGCATTTCTTGACTTCGGATGACTAACCAACAAGTGAGTCATCCACCAGTAACGCTGGATTTTATGGATCTTATACCTTCGCAGCAGCATCCGTAACAGACTGGGTTATTTCATTTTAAATTTTAAATTTATTGTCTTGGAGTATTAATCGATTGCTGAGTATATCCTAACGCAGAAAATCTGTTGGGAAGCTTGACTTACACATTTCTTAAAAGAAAAGTATAACTAGGTGGAGGAATTCGCTAGAAGCTAAAAATAATAATTTGGGAAAAGAAAAAAAAAAAAAAAAATTAGAATTAATATTTAGATCGTGTTTTTGATGGTGGACATGGATTCAGCATAATGAAAGACCTTTAATACACTTAAAATTTTGAAGTTTAATAATTATATCTTAGATTTAGAAAAATCTTTCCCAAATTTTCTCTAAAAATAATCAGAATTTCCATAACTTAAAAAAATTAAAATTCTGAAGTTTAATAATCATAACTTAAATTTACAAAACCCAAATTTTCTCTAAATATAACCAAAATTTCCATAACTTTCAAGGCAGCTGCTCGGTCTCTTTAGCTCCGTCTCGTTAGACTAAGCGTTTCTTAAAGGGAGAATTGGTGAAAGCCAGCAGAAAAGCCGAAACCCTTTTCGGTCTGCCATAATTAAAGTCTCTGCCAGTGGTACAGTCAGTCCTCCACGGTATATATCTTTTTTTATTTGATATCAGTCAGTCCTGCATGGTGTATTGTTTTTATTTGAATTTAATGTCACAATGTCAGTGACTTGAGAGTCGACACATGTTTAGTTCACAGTTCGGGTTTTATCGTCTTATGGCCTAGAAATTGCAATCAGCAGCTGGAGCCTGCCTGGTTGAGGAACGAGGCGCAATTTGAAATTCAGTAACTGTACGAGTAATATGACATTTAGTGAGTAGAGAATCCGAATAGCTGCTGATATTCGTAGATGGTTATCCACTGTCAGGTGATCTATCTGTCCGTCAGATTCCGTGCAAGTAGTGTGGAGCCGTAGCCTGCAAGTATTTTGTAATTTAGTTACACTATATTCATATCAATCACGGCGGCGAGGTTGGTGGTTGTAGCAGCAGGAAGTGAAACAATATGGGAGAAGATGGCTTCCAATATTTTCAAATGATGATCCCCGGCCTTCTGTCAGAATTTAAAAATAAGCTATGATTTCGGAGATTGGAAGGTCCAGTTCGGGCGTAATAGCTCAAAATATTTGTTTCTACAATCTTAGGATGACTGGCAAGATTGAGTCGAGGCCCGTGAGCGGAAATATTTGAGATTGCCAAATCAATTAAAGTTCTTTTATAAATTAATAAATATTGTTAATCATGAAAGTCTATTTTTTAAATAGAAAAACCATGTTTAATAATAATATAAATTAAATTAAAATTAATTTTAATTAAAAGTATTATATCACATAATAAATAATCCAGGCGATATTATCAATTTAACATAGTTAATATAATTACTATCAATTTTAATAATAAATAATCAAAATTAAAATTAATATTATGTTTAAATTTTATATTTTTTTAAAAAAATATTTCAAACAAAAGAGTTAGATAATTATTAAGTCATTTAGTTTATAGGTTTAATGTTTATAGGTTTTTTTATATATATTAGAAGAAAATATTTGAACATTTGTAATAGGGTAAAAAAGAATTAAATTAAATGAAATTTGGAAAATAAATTAAAATATAAGTACTTCTAATAAGAGGGAATGTGTAATTATTATCTTAATATAAAAAGTAATTTTGTATCATATTAATTTAATTAATATGATTACATATTAATTTTAATTATAAGTATCATAACACATTAATAACCATTAGATTTGTTGTTGATATTACAACTTAATATGGTTGTATAATTGTGTATGAATTTTGAAAATGCATAAAGTAACAAGAAGAGAAAGAAAAAAAGTGTGAATAAGATGTTTAAACTTTATAATTTTCAAAAATATTTCAACACAAGATTTAGATAAGTTATGTTAACTCACTAATGTCCATATCCACTTCATATATATATAAGAAGAAAATGTTAAAAGTAATTTTATTGATGTTGTATAGAGTAAAGAAAAGGTAAATGAAAGTTAAAAAATAAACAAAAATATCAAGTACTTCCTAATAAGAATAATAAGAGAGAGATGTGTAATGCATTGAATTCTTAATTTTAAATTAACATGTGATCTTTAAAAATATTTATAATAATAAAAAAATTCAATGTGAATTATGAATAAGTATTTTGATACTTAGAATTAAGTAATATTGATGTATACATAAAAGATATATATTAACAACAAAAAAATCATTTTAATATAGACAATGTAGTGCAGATAAAATGTCTCCATACATATGTTAGGTTAAATATTTTAATGTCAACTATGTATATATTAGATTTTAGGCTTCTGTGGAAGTTTTTTGAAGTGGTATGATCCGGATTGTCCACAGTCTTTTGTTCATTGAGTCGACGTTTCAAACCCCAAAGGGAGTCCATCATCAGGACAAATTTGAAAGATAGAAAATGAATTAGCGATTGTTTTAAAAACATTAGGTATAAATATTATAAGTCATAAAATGTTTGTAGTATCACTATTTCACATCATTATTATTATTATATATCGATAATTCTGCTTCAAAACCAACAAAGATTTTTCGGAATTACAAAATTATGTTATCTATTCAAAAATACAATTTAAACAACCAAAATTTTATTTGTGTGTATGTGTGGGGGGCCAAGGAGAGAGAACCTTCATTGGGATCTATTGAGGGATTCATACTTAAGATAATCTATATTGGTTAATAATTATAAAATAAATTAATATATGAAATTCTTATTACTCGGAGAGGAGCATATTCAATTTAAAGTTGACATATGTCATTTCTCAAATAAAAATAAGATATTCTCTAAAAAAGATATGAATTCCATTGTCCAATGAGCCTTAGATAGATGCTGATGGAGTGCTTTGTTAAGGCACTCCTTGATGTGAAGTCACTTGTTCAATTCGCTGCCCCACTCGGGATTGGACATGATGAAAATGTAGTCCTTTAGGGTAGGTGTAATGTAAGTATGTAAACAATTTTAAATATGGGCTTATCAATACCACATGCCCAAAGAATCAAAATATTTTATAACAATATGACAAGATTATTAACCATGGATATTCGCCCCCACTTTGTCATATTAACCATGGATATTCGCTCTCACTTTGTCATTGATATTATGATCTTGTGAATAATATTTGTTAAAATACAATGGGCCTATACCATAGATTATCAATGCCACATGCCCACAAATCATAACCTATTTCACAATCAAAATATTTTTTAATAATATGATAAGATTCTTAACCATGGATATTTACCCCCACTTTACCATGCATATTATTAACATTCAAATAAAATTTGTTACAATGTCATGACTTATCAATATCACATGCCCAAAAATCATCACTTATTTCACAATCAAAATATTGTATAAATATTTTATTTTAATTTAATTT
>APFE030473789.1:30427-41986 GCA_000404065.3 Pinus taeda | reverse complement strand
GAGAGAAGAGGAGAGGTGAGAGATAGGGAGAGAATGGGAAGAGTGAGCAAGGGAAACATGGAGATAGAAGGGAGAGAGAGAGAAGAAGAGAGGGAGGGACATAGTGACAGAGCTGGTGGGAAGAGAGAGTGAGAGAGATGTGGGGAGAGATAGGGTGAGATGGGAGAGATAGGGAGAGAGAGGAATGAAGAGAGAGAAGATGCAAGAGAGAGAGGGAGAGAAGGGGAAGAGAGTGATAGAGAAAGGCAAGAGAGAGAAAGGGAGAGGAAGAGGGAGAGAAAGAGAGATGGTTGAATATTGAGAGAGAGTGTGTATGTTTGGGTGGTGAGGTAAAAAGAGCGACTAAGAAATATACACATAGATAAAAATATAGATATTAAATAGTATTATATAACCCGCATATATTCATCTTAACCCTAGATCTATCAAGCACTAAGAGGGATCAAATGTCTCGAGGTGCACACCTTTCCTCAAGTTTTGCACTCAAAAAGAGGTTTTCACCCCAAGAAATTTGATCCCTCTCGACTCTTGATTAGAGTCGGGGTTAAGATGGATCTAGGATGGTATTACAATAAAGTATGAAGAAGATGTAAAAATCCTTCATTGTGATTATCAATGATAAATGAAATATTTCGATACACATATGAACTAACATAATTTTATAACAAATTTGGAGAAAGATAAATTAATTTAAAATTAAATTAAAAAAATTATACTTCCTCCTTTGAATGTTAACAATGTATAGTTCTTACATTTTTTTTCAAAATATTAATATCACTCACACACACACACACACCCACACACACACACACACACACACACACACACACACACACACGTATTTTGACAATAATAAAGTATATCAATTTGCAAACAAAAAAAAGTAATGGAAAGAAAAAAGGTCAAATTATTTCCTGATAAGAATAATAGAAAGGATATGTGTAATTCATTCAAATGTTTAATATAAAAATTGATGGTGCATGGGGGACTACAAGTACAACTATAGGTATGTAGATATAATGATTGATTGGAGCATGTACATGAAGCACATCCTAGTAGACCGACAATTATAGTGGTTAGGTAACCATCTATTCTAGTGGATGTTTATTCCTTAATATGGATGTCAACAATTTTTTATAATAATTGTAAACACTAGATGGACCATTGTTAGACTTTGTTCTATTACCAGGATAGAAAATTACATAAGCGCACTTCATGTATATATGTGTAACATTATTTGATCAATGTGAAGTGTTCTTAAGTAATTTTATTTCTACCTATCAGAGTTGGTCTAATCCTTCTCCCTTATGGAAGGGCCTAGGTGATGCAAGAGTATCGACCCACAAACCCAACCAAATTTCAATCTAGATACTTCCATAAGGACATCGTAGCAGCCTGAGGAAAGGGACACAATTTCTTGAGTTTTATAGAATTAAAAAGAAAACAACCCTCTAGAAGGGACTTGTAGAGGAACAGATTCCCCATTTTCTTAGGTTTTTTTTTTAAATAGTCAGCCTGCAAATTGTCAAAGTGGCCAATGCAATGTAATAATTAGGCCAAGTTCAATGTAATCTTGTTTTTTTAATCCAAGTTCTAGTGTTTTTTTGAAAACTACATGTGTTTCCTTTGATGCGATTTATGTGTGCCATTTTTTAGTAGCCATTATTTGCTCAAACCTAAGCCAGAGGGAGACGAGATCCTTCGTAGATTGGAGTTTCCACTTGAGAGAGTGATATGGCATCGATATTATTGTGTCTCAGGTATTCATCCATGTGGAAATCCAGCTCTAAGTAAGAGGGAGAAAAAAGAAGACACTGTCGTGCAAAGCTGGAGGTGGCTTTAGTCAAGCTACAAAACAAGTCCCAAATCAAAAGAGGATCGACTAGCCCCACCTCTGACTCAGGTGGGACTTAGTTGGCAGATCAAGCTCATAGGACTCAAGAACCAATTTGGAATATGGGGAGTCAGTCCCAACCTATGACCTCCCAATGGGACCCACGAGTTTGGTCCCTGGTCAATTCCGCTTCAAGGTAATTAGTCGTTCCTAAGTCTAGCATGAGGTTAAAGATCGAAATGGAGCTTAGATTCGAGAGGAGAAGAGTAGCCTATACATAACCCTGAACAAGAGACAAAATGCAGGAATTAGAGTTTAATTGAAGGGCAAGCTCCATTGTTGCACATCATAATTTAGAATTTATGGGCCCATAACCCACTAGGTCATGGGATTCCAAGCCATCTGAAGGTCATACATGTAGACACCAGAATTTGTCTGTTTTAAGTGATATCAAAGTAGAGGAAGAAGGTATATTTTTTTGCAAGAGGAAAATTCCACAGCTTTGGTTGTGGGTAGAATTGTCAAGGAGAGGTGAGCAAGTTTGCAATAGTGAGAGGAGTAGTGGAAGCTTGAGTGGTTCCAAAGGAGGTGAATCTAGATGCCAAAAGTTTGAGCCAGGGAAGGAAGGTTTGTGAGGCATCAGTAAGGCATGGTTGTAGGTCACTCAAAGATGCATGTGGAAAGGAAGACTAAGATGGTGATTGATGAAAAGCAACAATGAGGCACATGATAAGTAGATCATGAAAATTTTCAAGCGAGGTAGTTTGATGCGGGAGCATCGGCCCACAAACCCAACAAAATTTGATTCTAGAGGCTTCCAAAAGGGTGTCGTGGCAACCTAAGGCAAGGGACTTGGTTTTTGAGTTGTATGCAATTGAAAAAAATGTAAGCCTATAGAAGGTGAGCTGGTAAAGGAAGAGATTCTTCATTTTGTTAAGGTTTTGTTTTAAATAGTTGGCCTAGAAACTGTCAAAGAGACTAATGCAATGTAATAACTAGGTCGAGAAAAGTGCCCAGTATAATGTAAGATAATGATTGGGCTCTGAGAGGTTGTGCCATGTAACCCTATTTTCTTAATCCAATTTCTTGTGTGTTTTGGAACCTACATGTGTTTCCTTATATGTGATTTAGGTGTAAAAATTTTATTAGCCTCTATTCACTTAGACCCTATCCAGAGCAAGATGAGAGCCTTCATAAATGGGAGCTAACACTTGACAAAGGGATATGGAGTTAGGATTATTGTGTCTCAAGTATTGAACCATGCAATGAGCCAGCTCTAGGCGAGAGGGAGAAAGAACAAGACAATGGCATGCAGAGATGAAGCGGGATTTTCTTAAGCTACAACAAAAGTCCCAAATCAAAAGAGGGGCAACATGCCCTGCATCCGACTAGGGTGGGACCCCCTTGGCAAGTCAGGCCTTGGAGACTCAACAAACAAGCTGATATATGGAAAGTTAGTCCTGACCTACTATATCTGGGTGGGACCCATGAGGTTGGTCCCTAGTTAGTAAACCTTCTACGAAGTTATTCGTTCCTTAGTCGGGCATGAGGATAAAGATTGAAGTGGAGTTTTGATCCAAGAGGAGAAGAGTGGCCTTTACGTAGCTCTAAATAAGAGACAAAACACTAGAGTTAAGGTTTAACTAGAGGGTGATTTCCATTGATGTGTGTCATAAGTTATAGTTTTTGGGCCCATTACCCACAGTGTTATAGGATTTCGATCCATCTGTAGGTCAAACACATAGACCTCTAAATTGGTCTACATCACCAGGCCCAAGGTCAAAGAAAGTAAGTAGTTGTTGTGTGTATTATGGTTATTTGTGTTGATTCTTTGTCCACCTCAATTAGAATATTTCCATATCTTGGGAGTCTGAATAATAGGAGAAATAATGGTCTATGAGGAGTGTAATATGGATTCGATGATCAAGGAATACAAGATGATGGACAATGTCAACAATTCCCATGGGTGCTCTTTGTGATAATGTTATTCAAATTTTGTGAAGTCAATATGCACCACACAAGGACCAATAGGGAGGAATCATGGATGAACATGAAGTAAAATAATAGAATCCATAATTATGATGCACCACATGAGAACCAAGATGCAAGAATCATGGATGGAACATGAAGTAAAATACTATAATCCATAACTGTTTTTGTGACTTTTCTTGTTTTTGTAGCTTTGTTTTTTATGTAGCTGATGTTGTCATAGTTAAGTGAATGAGTATTGGGTCAAAATGAGCTAGAGGGAATTGTAGAGCTATAGGGTTTTTGAATTAGTACCCGTATCCAAATGTCTATGTTTCAACAATCATAGCACAACCAAAATCTAAAAAATATAAGAACTCCAAGGAGATCACTACCATTTGTGAAGGTGACCCAAGATGAGTTTTTATGAGTGTTGGAAAGCACAAATTGCATTATCATATTTTCAAGATAAGTTATACAAAGCACCTACAAATATCACTATACTCCGAGGACATTTGAGTAGCTTCATTAATATATATCTTATTTGCTACGAGGTCGAGGTGGATACTCACCTCCTATACTCTCAACATGGCACTAAGGCATTTGGTGATCAAAGGAGGAGCCTGTGTCATTCCTAGAGCTCCTTTGTCCACTTCTAATCCTCTTGGAGATTTGGTTTCTTGAGTTGTTTGAGACACACTGACAATTAAGAAGTCAGTGCTTAACACATTGAGAAGCTTGCTTTCTAGAATTTAACTCCACAATATAATGTAGGATTTTTTCTTTTTGTATTCTAAATGGAATTTTTATTTTTTTTCACTAAGACGGAGCCTCTATATCATATGTTAGTTTCAAGTTCTCAATCATGGCATGTATTTTTCTTTGCCATATATTGATCATATTTTATCCATTTGTACTCATTAAAAAGTCGGGTTTTTCTTATGGTCACTTTGATTTGATCAACAATGCACTTATTGGCCACTTTTTGTGCTTCATTGATTATCCATGAGTTCATTTTTCATGTGGAGGTTACTAAATACAATTGGAAATAAAATAGGTTCCATTGTATGAGTTTCGTAGAGAGATGGAGTAGACCGTTCCAATGGATAATTTAATGCATGGTTCTAGATTAACGATGAAGAGGTATTTTGTAATAGATGTAGCAATGTGTAGGGAATAGATAGAAAGGTTGGAATCCTCACCCAGAACTTTATGAAAAACACTACTAAATTACGTGAAAATGTTGCTACATTTTGTCAAACATATTACAAGTTGGAAGTGAATTAATGGTGTATCATGTGTTTTTGAAATCTTCTTTATGTTCTTTTTTTTTTATTTAGATGTATTGAAAATATGGGAGGTTGGTTTTATAATATGAAGTGTTTTGGAGATTAAAACATAAACATATTGAGATTTTCCACCTTAATACGAAGTTGTTTTGTCAATATTTTCAACGCTAAAAAATGACAGGGAAGTATGGAGATTCAAGACTATCATCGATGATTAGGACATAGAGGTACATGATGCAACAAACATTAGAGAAATATTGGGGTAAAAAATGGTCCCGAAATAAAAAATGTACAACAAAAATGAACTTTATAAGAACCAATAGGATTCACTATGATGATGTCAACCATGGGGGATGATTCACCATTTTTGGATTAAAATGGTAAAAATGTGAAATAATAAAAAAAATAAAAAAATACATCTTCAACTCATCTCTCTACAATAACTCAAATTCTTAGTGGGGGCACTCATTGGATACATATTTAATTTTTCATCCAAGGATTACCCATGTTGCATACTTTCGATGGACCCTACTATATAAAAAATATGAAATTCATAAAAAAACATGACTACAATGACATTTGTTTATGTATTTCACATTTTTTGTGTGTTAGGGTCCATTGAAACTATGCAACATGGGTACTCCTTGGATGAAAAATTAGATTCTACATCCAACAAGTGCTCCCACTCAAAATTTGAGTAAAATTGTAGGGAGATAAGTTGAAAATACGAGTAGAAAAAGTAGTTTTTTATTTTTTCCCTCCAAAGCTTGATGAGTTAATCTAATATTATTTTATTATTTCCACTATTATCTTATAATATTCCTTAGAAGGGTCATTTTAGACCTAAATATTTCTTTAATAGAGGTATTTGGAATTTGGTCCAAGGATAGTAGGTGACAAAGGTTATGGCAGAGATAATTGTTTTGGAAGCATTATGTAAGAAAAGAGTATTAATTATGGCATCAATAGGAGATGTTGAATAAGGATGGAAAATAAAGGTAAAATTATGTGTGTGTAGAAGAATAAAAAACTCATTCCCATATGTGTGTCACACATATTGTTTGTAAGTCAGTTTATGATGTTTTGTAGTGGTCCTTGAAAAGTTTGTATACTATGTACCTAAGTTAGTTATGATGTAAGCCTAGTTAGGTATCCATACCCCCATGTGGTTCACATAATCTTAAATTCACTTTATAGTGCATGTTCGTGTTAATCTAGAAACCACTCGTGAGAAGGAATTTGATAGTGATTTATGTAGCATGGTTGAGAGTTAGCCGACAAATCCCTTAGCATGGTTAAGGGTCAACTGACAAGCCAAAAGCATAGTTGAGGGTCAGCCGACATAACCCTAAGCATTGTTATGGATGATCTAAGAAAACCCAAGATGATGATGGTGCAGGGGGAACTACAAATATAGGTACAATTATGTAGATGTAATGTTTGATTGAACGACGTACATGAAGGACATCCTAGTAGACTGACGATTATAGTGGTTGAGTACCCATGAATTCTAGTGGATGGTTATTCCTTTATAAGGATGCCAACATTTTTTTGTAATAGTTGTAAACAATGGGTTGGACCATAACTAGACTTTGTTGATTGAGACAAGTACAAGTACTCATTAAGGGGGAGTGTTATAAAAATTAATTCCTACTAGTATTAGGTGTGATTCTTTCTAAGTAAATCAATTTGTCCCTATTCTTTAGGAGTTGTTCAGATCTAGTTGGTTAGGAGATATTATCTAGCTAGATGCTTCCTAGATTAGTGCGTGGTCGAGATATTCTCTGAAAATGAATGATTCTGTGTCCAAGACAGTTTGTTTATCTTGAGAAAACACTTCATGTATATATATGTTATATTATTTGATTAATATGAAGTGTGCTTATGTAATTTTCAGTCTAAATTACTATGTTGCATTTAAAATATTAATATAATAAAAGAATGCAATGTAATTCATACATAAAAGAAATCAATATGCAAGATTAAATAATATTAACATGTATTTAAAAATATATTAGTTTATAAATAAAATATATCACTTCTATGGTTAACAAAAAGATTTTAATGTAACTTTATATATATTATATTGTAAAAAATTGTATATATTATATAAAACAATTGTAAACTAAATATGGTTAAAACATTTTAAATAATTTTAACATTTTACATTTTAGTCCCTTTTTAGGTATATTTCTTTGGTCAATTTTGTCCAAAATCCAATAAAGAATTTTTGAAATTGGATGTTTAAGATGTGTAGATTACACAATTCATTGAGTTTTCAAGGGGACTTTCAAAACATTAAATACATTTATACATTAAAATATGAATAAACAACTAATATTTTCACATGTTTTATATGTATATATATAGAGAGAGAGAGTTATCACTAATATATCAACCACTAAACACAGAAAGTAATCAAATCTCTAGAGATGCAAACATTTTTTCAAAATTTTGCACTATAAAAATAGTTTGCACATCAAAATGTGTGATCCCTCTCAAAGCGTACTAGATCCGTGATTAAAATAAATCTTATATATTAAAAATCATGTAATAAAAATACCATATTCAAATGTCAAAAAAAATAAAAATCAAAATAGAAATATTTAAACATAATATTTTCTGCAATTAAGTTCAAAATAAAAAAATATTATTACCTTCTAAATAAATTCCAACCTCTATTCCTTACCATTACTAAAATATATATCATAAATATTTAATAATAAATCTCAAATATACTCAATTAAAAAAATTTGAAAAACTCATTTCGAAAAAAAAACTACAAACGTAGATCTATTAAACCTTTTTTAAAAAGTAACCAATCATAATGTATCGAAAATCATGATAATAATTTATTTATCAATATAGTTATCACGTCTACTCTTCACTACCTTGGTTTAGACTTTCTAAATTTATTTAATATTATAATAGAAAATGAATATTAATATATATATATAATATATATAATATATATAAAATATATATATATATAAATATAAAGAGAACAGTTGTAAATTATTTATTTCGCTGTTTCATTAATTTTAATTTAAATAAAATTAAATTAATAAATAAAATTAAAAAATATTATTTTATGGAGTAGTTTAATTTTATAGTGTGTAAATTACAAAATTTAAAATTTTAATCATTTCAAAGTGAAATCATATATATATGGTAGTTGAAATTATCAATTTTCATGTTATTGTTAGCTTGAGGGTGCATTTTTACTTGGGATCGGATTTATAGGAGAGGGTTTGAGGGTCTGTCTATTTGTACATTATATCTTTAAGAAAAGTAGAGAATGAACAACCTCTTTTTCTCTTGTTGTTTTTCCAAGGAGATTTGGGTAATCATTCCTCAAATATTTAGGTTTGATTTCTCATCTCCAAATGATCTCATGACTCTACTCAAAAACTGGATCCAACAAAAATATCAGAATCCCATTCTTGCAAGGTTCTGGTAATTTGTTTTGGGCATCATGTTAGGGAATATATGGAAGGAACAAAATCTCTATTTATTCCAAGTGAGAAGTCCCCAACCTGATTGGATAAAGGAAATTATTGTCATCAACATAAGGGAAACGATATTATCATCCCAATAGAGTATGGAGAATTGTAGATTGATGAACCAGAAGCTTTCATTCTAAAGGCCCTTAATATCACTCCTTCAATGGTGATATCCACTGTATCCCTTGTACACAGATCATTTTTACCCATTGTGTCATCGTATACAACGCCTTCGTCCACCTTTATTTGACTTAGTTACAATGGTGCATCTAAAGGAAACCCAGGTAAGGCTATGTATGGAGGAAAATCACGAGACGACAATCCCTTGCACTACATTTATTTGCATGATATAGTGGTGTTACCACTAATAACCTACTAGAATTCCTAGCAATAGAGAAGGGCTTGTACATAGAAGTTAGACGAGGTTTTGGATTGCTCTAAATTCATGGAGACTCTGAAGTAGTAATTCATTGCACTCAGAAGCTACATAATGGGCTACCCCCACATAAAATGGTTAGGAGTTGGGATTTACAGGATGTAGTATCCAACATCATTGATCTCATTCCCCGTTTTCACTATATCATTCTCCATCATATCCATAAGGAGGGGAATAAGATGGTAGATGAGTTAACAAATTGGGGATATAGGGAAAGTAACCTTAAATTGGATAAGACATGGTCAATTCTCTCAGAAAGGGGTGATATCGATAAAATTAAAGTCTTAATATAGAACAATGTAGAAACGTTAGAAACAATCCTTAATGAGGTTGATCCCACTAAGCCCCATCATGACAACCAATATGATTAACATACCGAGGAGGAGAATGACAGAAGGTTTGGTGAGATTAATTATCTATGCAACACTTGCCCCCTGTATGATAGAAATCACCACGTGACTCCTACCAAAGCACATGCCTCTATGTTCCCTTACCTAGTCCCGTTACTATAAATGTGACCTCAGGGGAGGTTATATGGGGCAGTAAAAGGGTGTTTGGTTTTGCAGTCTCATTCAGGGTGGAGTTATGGAAAACTTCAGACATGATCCATTACAATGATTAACTGAGATCTCTGATATAACATTAATCACACCTATTCATGAGATCATGATGCATGGGCAGGTGGTTGGTCACTGTGTTAGGCTTGCCAAATGTCTATTCGACGACTCCACATTCACTTAATATTTCCCTTCTTGTTGGTCATTGCATGCTCGATGGACCTTTATAGTTGCATGGGGTTATATCCTTGGTGACAAATTAGTTATGACATTTAGGGTGTTGGATCACATCTTGCAAGCTCAAGCAAGCAGCTCTGGTATCTCTTGTACACTTATCCAATTTCAATTGCTTGTCGCCATTTTTATGTTGATTCTAGGGTTATGGTAGATGATATCTGAGTGCAATTAATGGTTGGATGGAATGTTCTTTTTATTGTGTTACACTAAAACTAGGCCAATGCTTTTTATTTTGTTCCTTCACAACACCAGCACGAGGCCATCCTTTGAATTGGTGGCAGTATTGTCACCTTTGTCACTACAAATGTGTGAACCCACTAGTGTATCATTCTCCTATCTAGTCCTAGTCTATGGGGTTTGGTATTCAGGCTCCTTCTCCATCTAGTTCTAAAAGAGAGACTTGGGAGTGGTATCCTATTCTGCCTCCTTCTCTCATCCTTTACTTTGCTGTTAATTAGGAAATTGTAGTTCAAGTCAACAACCCCATTGTAATCATCCCCATTCAACTATTGCTTCCTACCATGGGTATCTTGTCTGGGGTTGTGCCTCTAATGGGTATCTACCCATTTTATCCAAAGGTCTTGCAAGTCACACTACCAATTTTCTCTACGGTCCACATGGAGTGATACATCATTTCCTGCCATTGGGGTCCTAACGCTTTCTCTCACAAGTTTTACCAGTCTACACTTGGTTTCTACTCTTGACTCTCAAAATTGTGTTTCCAATGGCCAGCTTCATCTTGATGGCTCCTTGAGAACATCAACTCAGTCAGAGAAGTGGCCAGTCAAACTCCTCTTCATCAACACATAGGCTATTCACATGGGACTCAATGGTGAATTTCTTTGACACCATCCCTCCAAAGATCAGCAGAGAGATTCTACTCTTAGAATCGGAATCGTTTGGTGGGAAGTCTTATTTCTAATATTCTAAAGTTTGTGCACATAAATGCAATTAAAGTTTGGATCTAGGGTGGTTTAGGAAACATCGTCTTTGTTTCCTACATTCAATGAATATGCACTAACAGCTTGACATCAATATACGCAGTGTAATAAGGGATGAACAAGTTGATAATTATCATTTGTTTGTTGGAAAAGAAGATATTAAAAGACTCCTAAGGAATCTTTGCTTCATCTTAGATGATATTGACACCAAGTTGGTTGAGTGGAAAAATATGTGGTCTCTCCCTCTGATATTGATTCAATGGAGGATCACGTGGAAGATCATGAGGCTCTAGCGGTTATAAATAATGTGCCTGAAGGAGTGGCGTCCATGTTCAATCCATCACCTTAGCAGCAACCAATGCCTTCCTCACGAGTCCTCATTTATGGCTAGTATCTGGGATTCAGGTTCGTTCGACAAAGGACGTGATGGTTAAATTTTGGTGGTCTACCTCTTCTTGCACTTTCAACTATAACTCTATTTGGCCTTCAACTCTCTTGACTCTCGTTACACTTGTAATTCTCAAAGGGTTTTTTGTGTTATTTTCTCTAATTTCTCAAGTTATAGGCTCCCTTTATCTATTTTTGAAATCAAGTCATTTAGAATGTAATGCTTCACTCCATGTAAAGTGACCTTGGTCTTTTTGAAATATGAGATAGATATGCTTAATTAAATGTAAACAAGTCATCTTGAGAATTTTTGTTTCCATGTCTAGACTATTGGACTAATTTTCATACGTCAAGACCTCAGAAATCATTAAAAAAACAAACACACAAGATAAAGATATATATATATA
>APFE030473789.1:18100-30226 GCA_000404065.3 Pinus taeda | reverse complement strand
AAGATAAATATTATCATGAATAAAGAAAAAATAATTATATAGATATTTATGTCCTTTTTTTCTTTTCTAAAATGTTAATCCAACTTTCAGTAGAAATATAACTTATAATTTTTATTAAAATTGAAAGATAAATGCTAGCATGAATAAAGTATATCCATTTACTTAATACATCTAATCAACTCTCAAAACAGCTCTTCATAAGGTATTTATATTCTTCAGTTACTATTTATATATTTCACATTTCAAATATAGTTACTATATCTTATTTCACATTAAAGCCTCCGCAAGTGGTGGCAGTCAGTCCTTCACGGTACATTGTCTCTATGTGATGGCAGTCAGTCCTGCATGTTTTGAATTTGAATTTAATGTCACAATGCCAGTGCTTTCAGAGATGTTTAGTTTACAGTTAGCGTTTTATCGATCTTGATAGTTTAAAACTGTAGTAAATTGGTCCAGAAAATAATGGATTTTCTTCAAAGATTTAGTATTTCTTTTTTAATTGGAAGTATTATCGTGTAGTTGAAATTTGAAGTATTATCTTGTAGTTTTAAAATTTTAGATGTTTTTGAGATTTTTGAGAGTAGTTAATCCATTTTTACCCTCAAAAATAAAAATAAGATAAGATACCACTTGTAACATCAAATTTCAACCACTTTACCATCAAATTTTTAAAGACAAAAAATCACCAAATTCCCATCTCCTGGCCAATTTACGGACGTACTCCGTCCGTAGACAGCTTGGTTTTATCGTCTTCTGGCCTGGAAATTGCAAGCAGCAGGTGGAGCCTGGAGATGGTGCATGTGTCAGGTGACCTGTCAATCCCTCATATTCCGTGCTGTGTTATTGTACCTAAGCCTGCACGTATTTTGTAATTCAGATGGACTATATTCATACCAATGATGAGGGCGGGCGAGATGGTTGCATTATTGCAAGGGAATGAAAATGAGAGAAGATGGCTGCGAATATTTTTAAATGATGATACTCGGCCTTCTTTTAGAATTTAGTAATAACCTATGACTTTGTAGCTTGGAAGGTTTAGTTCCGGTCTAGCAGCAGATAAGAGTTCAGACTTCTGCAATTACTGTCGTTCCGGATTCATTGCATTTAGGATTATTTTATTATGGATGTTTGGAAACCAAAACTATGGTTCATCTTCGAGATTAAAAAAAATGGAAGACCAATCACACCAAAGGTCGTAACCTTTCCAATAAGGGAGGAGAGGTTCACCAACGTAAGGAACAATACTATATTTATAAAAAGGTGAGAGCAGTTTCTCGATATGTGTGTGTTATGTGTACTTTACTTATTAATTATTCCTTGGTTTAGGCATTTCATTCTAACTTATTTTATTATTTTTTGAAAAATATTAGTAGCAGAATATTTTTTAAGTATTATTCAACTTTAAAATAACAAATAATATAAAATTATAAATAATATTAAAATGTAAAATTAAAAATGTTGGAAGAGAAGATAGTGTAATGTTTTATATTAATTTATTATCAAATATTAATTGAGTTTAGTTTGGATGGGTGGTTAGACAGAATAGTTGTTATATTATCTTTCTCACTCTCGTTCAAATCTTGTAAGTTGACCTGTTGAGGACTAGCCTAGTACCAACAACCTCTCTTGCCTGTTGAGAAGGACTTTCTTCCCATAAAAATACTCAATACCAAAAAAGAATAAAAATATTTATGAAATATTAAACCTTGGGACTGATAGGAATTTTTTCTCTTACCTTCCGAGAGGGACTTTCTTCCTAGAACACTACCCAATGCCCAAAAATAAAAATAAAGATATTAAAAAATTATCAATTGTTTTTTTTGTGTAAATCAGCAAATGATATTAGTTCAAAATTCATATTTTACAAAAAGTCTGCTCGAGCAGACAGAGGATTACCATCCTACTAAGCTAAGGTGCTTGGTAAAAAAACCTCCACAGTACCCCGAGGCTCACCACGCAGGGTGGCTGAGAGAGTTGGGGTTCGACAAAATCAACAGTAACTAAACCACGATTCACATAGAGCCGAGGGTATCTATAGTTGAGACCAGAGCAAAATTTGACAAACCAAAGACTAAAAACTAAGGTTGACAGCCACATAAACGGACTCATCAGACAGTAGAGACTCAATACATGTCAAGAACAATATAATTCTTGGAGGTATCCGGCCCAGTCGACGCCTTAGCTTTTCCCGCTTGAGATGGCGCTGGAAGTATGCTCTGGTTATCGCCTGTGTGCCCCTCCATCTTTTCCCCAGCATTCTTGGCATCTTGATTTATAGTATGACGTAAGAGACTGATCAGGATAGTGAGTTTCTTTGAAATAGTGTCAAATTGTTGTTTCAGACTACTGATCTTGAACTCCAAACTCTCTAGAATCACCATATGCTCCTTTGTCGTGACTGCAATTGCCTGTTGAGCTTGACGAACTTGGTTGGTGTAGTCCCCCTGCATGCTAATGGCCTTAGCCAATATTGTTTTCATCCTCCACATCTCTCCTTGCATACGCACATACTGAGTTGCACACATTGTTACTGTGCCAGGGTCCTGCACCCAATCCATATCCTTTTCCAACTCCTGTGCTTCCCAATTTTTCTCCTCCTCAGTAACAATGGCCTCTAGCTCCTCAAGTTTCTATTTTTCTTTTTGCGAGGTGCGTGTTTCATAGGCTTCCCGAGCTCGTTTCAGATCTCGGTTGGCCGATGCATTTCCGCTCCCCTCACCCGCCATTATCTTAACCACACACGACTGACCGCTCAGCGTTCTAAGGATTAGAGAAAAGATTTTCAGCCTACAACTCGAAGAAACAGTGGCTTTGCTGTTGCCAGGGGCTAAGAATAGATAGATGAAATTAGGAGAATTACCGGGTACATTCCAGCCTATCCCCTATTGCCCGGATGTCTTATCATAATTATTCTTGTTTGATGGTTTGTATTTCCGGTAATGATCTGATTTCCTGCTCTTACGGTCACCTCTCTTGCTCTTCTCCATAGCATTCCAAGTGTCCCATCTTCCGTATGGGCGTCGGCGACGCTCATTGTTTTTTATCATAGATCTGATGGGAATGACTCCCTCCTGCTCGAGCATTGAATGCTTTTGTTCAGCCCATCCTTCAGTCTTTTGCAAACCTTTAATTCTCCCCACAGTACGCATTATCCTCATCATCATTTTGTTAAGCCTGCAAAGATCACCGCCTCTTCGTTCTTACCTTTCATTCACCAAATCCTACCTCGAGAGCAGGGTTCATTTATTTCTTAATTCCGGATAGATGACGTCCTGCCAAAAGCTGTCTAATATGCTAGTGGGGTTCTCTATACCAAAACTCACTAGATGGTCCGCAACTGCATTGGCTTTATGGCGAACAGCATGAAAAACTAAACCTTTCAGCCACCCCAAATGCTCAGCTATATTTTCTGTTACTTTAGCCAGTCAACAGTGTTGTGTAACCTTGCTAGCTTTAGCTCCCACATACATCCTTCTGGTTGCTGTTATTGCAAGCTAGCAATCCCCCTCAACTACTGTTGTGCCTGCCTGTAAATTTCTAAGAATTCTGAGACCCTATTCCATTGCTGTGAACTCCATCTCATTGTTTGTTCCTTCCCCTAAGGCTTTGTTGTAGATGTGCAGAATTTCCCCTTCGCTATTCCTTATAATGCCATCGATTCCAGCCATTCCTGGATTACCTCTCGATGCACCATCGAAATTTAGCTTGAGGAAGCCTAAAGGTGGGCACTTCCAGATGCTTAACAAGGTACTCATCTCCTGTTGGTGATTCATTGTAGCCACACATGTTCCATTATCAAAGGTTAATGGCTTTCAAAATTTGTAAGTCCCGATTCGAAGCTTTACTATCTTGATCTGCTTTGCTTTTGACAAGAACCAATTGTCTTATATTTTGTGTGATAATTTCTATTGAGTGATTTATGTCCCTAGTTTCGTTTAAGAATAATCTTCTGATCCGTTCTTTCCGGATTGTCCATGTAATAAACCCTAGCATTATTTTCCAAATGATGTTGACCCTTTGATTACTGGAGAGTTTTCCCCTTCAATTCTCGATGGTCCCATGGATGGACTCTATGGTTCTGTCCATTTGCTGCAAAGTATTTTCGCCCAATTCCACATTATGTTTGTCGATTCGCATGTGTTGAAGAGATGGTTCATAGTTTCCTCTGCCTTGTTGCACATGGGACACCTAGAAGGGCCAAAAAACCCTTTCTTGCGTACATTCTCCCAAGTTAGAGTTTTCCTGTGCATTAGGAGCCAAAGGAAGATTTTAATTTTTGGCCAAAACTGAGAATCCTAGAACTTGCTGCTCCATTATACCTTTTCAATTTGCTCTGAATTTTTGATACAATTTCTGGCTTCTTTGATCATGAAATTGTGCCCTCCTTGCTTTCCCCATCTTAGTTAGTTGTTGTCATCTGCCTTCCTAATTCTTCTTTTGTTTAATAGAGTTTGCAGGTCCCTAACGTTGTTGTTTTCTACAGTTATGCTCTTTGTTTCACTGATTGCCCAATTTCTCCATTTTGAGTCCCTGTTATTAGGAGTCCAATAGTGATTGACTGTTGTTCTCCCAATCTCTTGATAATTTATTTGCAGTTCTGGAAACTCTAGTCACTCTAACTTAGGGAGTTGTTTCCAGGCATCCTCCCAGAAGAAGGCTGTTTTCCCATTGCGAATTTCCTAGAAGCTATTCTCCTGTATAATTTCTCGATTTCTCCTTGCTAGGTTCCAGACTGGTGACCCCTCTGGATTCTCTTGCATTCTGATTAAGTTCTGGGTGCTATGCGTTGGAGCGTATTTCTCCTTCGAATGTCTATCCCAAGGAAGATTGGGTTCCTTTAGCCATTTCCACCAAATTTTGGCCCCACAGGCCCTATTGATGGTGAAGGGGTCAAGCAGGTTTAACCCTCCTAAATGTTTAGGTTTGCACAATTTATTCCATGCAACTAGTGCCCATTTTTTCTTCTCTCCATTTCCTGTCCATAAGAAAGTTCTCTGAATGACTCTCATTTGCTGCAGAACTCCTTTGGGAGCCGGGTTTATGGAGAGCATATATTGTGTAATAGCTTGCAGAACAGCTTTGGTTAGAACTAGCCTCCCTTCAAAATTGAGGGCTCTATGGGTCCTGTGATCACATCTTTTCTCCAGGCTGGCTAGGATCTTCTCCCATTGAATTTTTTGCCAAGGTTTATCCATTAGAGGTGCTCCTAGGTACCTCGAGGGTAGACTACCTCTTCAGAAGCCTAGAATGATAGAAAGATTCTTCTGCACAGCTAAATTCGTATTGAAAAAGAATATAGTGGATTTAGTTAGATTAATTTCCATACCTAAGGCTTCGCTGAAAAGATTCAGGATCCTTTTATAACCCAGGGCTTATTTGACTGTAGGAGACCCATGTAACATTGTATCATCAACAAATTGCCGGTGAGTGGTCGCTGGAATGGAGGGCAAGGGCTGTAGTCCTTTGATCCTTCCTTCCTCTTTAGCGCTTCGAATGAGTCTGCTTAAACTTTCCATCAGGATAACAAAAAAGAAAGGAGATAATGGGTCTCCTTGTTTGAGTCCTCGTGAAGGGGAGAATTGGTGCAGGGGCACCATTTACTAGTATAGAAAATTTAGTAGATTTGATGAGAGCTAAAATCCACTTTATCCATTGATTGGCGAAACCAAAAGCTTTTAAGATTGCTTATAGGTAATTCCAGTTGACTTTATCATAAGCCTTTGATAAGTCAAGTTGCATCATCATGGCTGCGACTTTCCTGGAGTGAAGTGTATGAATCATTTCTTGTGGTAGTAGAATATTGTTCAGAATCTGTCTTCCCTCAACATATCCCGATTGTTCTTCTGAGATGAGGCCCGGGAGAATAGGTTTCAATATATTGGCAATGACTTTAGATATAATCTTTTAAATAACATTGCACAAAGCAATAGGTCAAAATTTTGCCGGGGTGTTGGCATCTTCTTCTTTTGGAATCAGGGCTAGGAAAGTTAAATTTATAGATTTGAGAAATGAGGCAGAGCGCCGAGAATCCTCCACCACTTCCCAGACCTCAGTTTTAACAATTTCCGAGCAAGCCTTGTAAAATTTGATGGTAAATCCATCAGGCCCAGGCGCTTTGTCATTTGGCATATTCTTCATCGCTTCTTCCACCTCTTCCAAAGAGAATTCTCTAGTTAATGCAAGGTTTTGTTCATTAGTGATTGTTTTGGGAATAGATTTGATGAGTTCTGCAATTGCTTTTGTTCTATCTACCTCTAGCTCCTGATCTATGCTATTGAAATGCGAAGTGAGCAGGGTTGAAATTCCTTGATGATTCTGGAGAATGTCCCACTGTTCGCTTTTGAGACTGAGGATTTTATTGGCATCTCTGTAGTCCAGTGCTGATCTGTGAAAGAATTTGGTATTTTGTTCCCCTTCCTTGAGCCACTGGATCCGAGACTTTTTCTTCCAAAGGGTCTCTTCCTATTGACAACGCAGTTGCCATTTTTGCATCAAAATTTTTTCTTTGTTTGCAGTTTCTAGGTTGCTATCTCCAGTAATCCAGCCTTTGTGAATTTGCTCTAGCTGCTCCTCTATTTTGGCTTTTTCTTTGAATATGTTCCCAAAGACTCTTATATTCCATGTTTTGATTTTATTTTTGATGTATCTCAATTTACCTTGAAGTTTGTACATTTTGGTTCCTCTGATATCCATCGGTTCATGTCACCACTTCTCAACAAGTTGACTAAAGTCCGGATGATTAAGACAAAATTTCTCAAATCGAAATGGCTTATTTCTAGGAGTGCCCTGGATAACAACAATCAGAGAAATGGGCCAATGGTCTGACCCTCCACTAGGTAGAATGTCTGATTCTGCTATCACTCCCTCCAACAACATACTTTCAGATATTAGAAACCTGTCAAGACAAGAGGCGATTTGTCTTTCACCTCCCCTTCTCTTATTCTAAGTGAAAGCTCCACCCTTGGGGTGGACATCCACTAATTTAGCTGTGTTGATAAAATATAAGAATGCTTCAGAGTCTTTGTTGAGCTTCCTGATTCCTCCTTTCTTCTCTAATAATGTAGTTATCATACTGAAATCCCCTCCTATGATTGCCTTCGCACTGGGATATTTGAGCTTCAGATTCAATAAAGTTCTTAGGAAAAAGTATTTCTCTTCTAACTTCTGAGGCCCGTAAACATTGGTGCACAAATAGGTCTCTGAATTGCCTATCACTTGAACTTCTATGGCTATAAAGGACCTGGTAGCTTCAGAGGAGAGGATTTTGATTACATGCGGATTCCACAAGGTAACTAAACCTCCCTCCCAACCATGACTAGCGGTTTCCAGGTATTCCATTTGTCTACCTAGCTTTTTGCTTGCATTATAAATAGTATTACTTGCGCATTTGGTTTCTTGCACAAATATAATGGCAGGTTTTTCCTTTTGGACTTTCCTCTTTAACAGTCTCTGTTTTATTTGGTTGTTGAGCCCTCTAGCATTCCAAGAAATGGCTTTCATTTTAACACAAAAAATTAGTATTTAAGAGAAAAAACTTCTAGAGCTTTCATCTTACTAGAGTTCAATAGCATTTGTCCCATTTCCTGCAGTGCCTCATTATTGGATCTGTGTCCTCTCTTCTTCCTTTGTTTGGAGCTGGTGGATGTTTGAAGTAGGGTTTTTGTTCAGAGTCCCATTCCTTTTTCTATGCCCAGATTCTTGTTTTGCATCTCCATCTCTGGTTTCTGTTTAGCTATGAATATTTCATTAATTTTCCTAACTTGCTCTTCCGATATGTTTTCCATCCCCTTCTTTTTCCAGTCTTCCACCATGTCTGGTAGGTTAACTCCTTCCTGCTCTAATACCTCATTGAGCTCCATTTCCTCACTATCGATGTCACTTATGAGCATTTAAGAATCTTCATCTGCCCCTTCTGTTACTTCCTGAGTCTGTTCTGTAATGTTTTGAATATTTTCCTCCATTACTTTGGTTGTTAACTCTGTTGTTGTTTTGTTTGATTCAAAGGTATTGTGTTCATTATTATGGTCCTCTGACTCGGTTTCAGTCTCCAATACTTCAAAAGCATTACTAGTGTTACCTTTTGTTGCGCTTGTTCTGATTGGTCGTTTCCTGTTTGCTCTTTGTCTTGCTCTAGGTCGAATGAAGGTATCCTTGTTCTTTCCTGCTTGATCTTCCTTGAGTTCTTTTGTTGTTCTGTTTAATGGACATTCTCTGATTAAATGTCCATGCTCATGACACTTCCTGCAGCGAAATGGAATTTGCTCATAGTCAATAGCTTGGAAATAGTCCTCATCCCTGTATTCCAACCACAATCCTTCATGCAATGCCACCAAAACATCCAACGTCACACAGATCCGAGCACATGAAGTGTATCTTCTCTGCAGAGTGGCTTCTAAAGCTTTGATAAAATTCCCTAAATTGTCACCTATCTTTTTTAGAGCTACATGTCCCCAATAGTCTATTGGTAGTGTGAAGAGGTGAATCCAGACTGGCACCTGCATGAACGTTTCTTTCTCCGGCACAAAGTTGGGTTTCCAAGGCTTCATATAGAGGCCCACTGAAGCAAAGAAGTAAGGTCCACCATAAAATATTCTATCCTTATCCTCTAGATTTGAAAAAACAACTGTGAAAAAACCTTTGGCTCCTAGGTGCAATTTAACATCACCTTTGGGTTTCCATTGTTGCTTTATCCATTGACACATCACCCTTTCTGTTGGCCAGAGTCCCATGAACTTGCAAATCACTGCATGTCCAGTCATGTCTTCTCTGTAGGCTTGAATTTCTGGGTCCGTTAGTATCACCCTTAAGGCTTCTGCTTTTTTAGGCTTGCATGGGCCTTGAGTCGTTTTGTCATTGAGGTTTTCTGGTTTGTTCCCCTTCTCCTCGCTTTCATTTTCCGGAGCACCCTTCTCACTGTCTTCTTGCTCCTTCTCTTGTCTGTTCTCATGTGCGGGATGTGCCCACGCTTCCTTCTCCTTGCTTCTACTGTCTTCTCTTCTGTCGTTCTTCTTTCCTTTCAACTTTTGAGTGCTTTGTTCGTCCTTGCCCTCATATTCCCTCCTTCACTTGCTGGTCCCTTCCTCTTTCTTTGACCTTTCATACCCTGCTATTTGCACCTTCCTGTGCTATTTGTTTGTGCATGATTATCTATTTGTATGTGGGGGTCCCTATGGACCCCTCGTTTACCATCTGTCGGGTCAGGATCTGTCCCCTCTTGAGAAGTTCTACCACTCTGACCCTGTTCCTTTCTAGTTTCAAACCCTAGGTATGAAAATCTGTGAACTGTAAACCCCTATTTTCCCCAGCTCCTTCCGTTTGCTCGAAGCAACTCTATGTAAAAAAGAAATTATCAAATATTAAGCCTTAGGATGGAGAGGAATTTTCTCTCTTGCCTTGGGATTGAGAGAGACTTTCTTCCTAAAATAGTACCCAATGCCCAAAAATTAAAAAAGAAAATATTATCAAGTATTAAGACTTGGGGTTAAAAGTGATTAGAAAAAATTCCCTTTAAAAAGAAAGTCATTTATTTTATTATCTAAGCAATGCTTTTTAAAATATTTCATAGAGATTACAACACACCACTCATCTAATAATTATTGATAACTAAATTAAAATTATGAAAAATCTATTCCAAAATAAATGTATATAATCAACATATTAACTTTATTTTAAAAAATCAACATAAAATTATACATACCTCAATTCAGGTTTTATATTTATTATTCAAATCAAAGAAAATTATTATATTAAAAATAATAATAAATATATAAAAACAAAAATTTAAATGATACATTAATGACTATGTAAATTTATAAAAAATAAACCACATTTATATTTATTACCTTTTAATTCAACAAAATTATTTTATTAGACACCAATAAATAATATTACTTTTAAAATATATATTAAAATCATATACAGAAAACCTGTGAGTCCTGGCATATGAGAATTAATTTAAATACAAAGGCAGTGTATTGGAAACCACACCTTAGGCCTTCATCCTTCACTTTATAATCTGCATGCCTACTTTCTTTAATTTGTCACACTTAGGGACTGAAGGCCGACAAAAATGGAGAGAGTGAGTAAGTGCCAGGGTTGCTCTTTCTTGCCAAAGGAACTACAAGAGAAGATACTAGCTTGGGAAGATATTGGTTTGGGTTTTGGAGGAGTAACAATGGACTATTGGATTTTTATATATACATCGTTAAGACTCTCATGTATCATGTAAATAAAGGTATATAACGTTCATTACTATTCAATTATATGTAGAACTTTTAATCTATGTTGAAATTGTGAGGTTATGCGTTGTATTTCTTGCTTTGTGGATAAATAAAATGTGATTCACAACAAGATGCATAGTCAAGCTAAATTGATTTTGATCCACAACTAGATGCATAGTCAAGCTAAATTGATCTCAGATTTGCTATACAATTCTAACTTCCAAAAGAAGTAAAAAGGTATACAATCGCCAAGTTTTAGAAATAGTAGTATTACCTAAATATTATCTATAATTTGCTCTAAATGACATTCAATATTATTGGCCAATGTTTTCATTTATGAAGACATCTAGTTATCTTGAATTTCTCCCACGTTTGTTCATGATTTTATAAAATTCGTCCACAACGTCACAAACTAGTTAATTCATTCGAAACTTTAACTTAAAATTCATTATAAGTCCTAATTGAAACAAGTTATCCAAACCCTATGCAAATGCCCATCATCTACTTGTAATTTTCAAAAAAAAAACATGGGAGTTCAAGAAGTGAAACATCACTTTGGTCACAAGAACATTGTATCAATCACGAGTATTTTGAACATTGGATTTTGATTTTCACAAGCTTTGGTAAGTGTATGTAGAGACAAAAGAACCTTATCAAAGCTTTGTCTAGATTATTAGCAATCGTAATTTGTATCAATATAGTACATTTGCATCAATATAGTGCTTTGAATGTCCAAATGCATATACATTAAATGTCGCAACATTGAATTTATACATCTTATATTTAGATAAAAGTAGAGAACTGTAAAATTACTTTTACAAAATAATCATGAAAATGGATGCAAAAGAAACCTTACACAACCTTCCTGCACAAGAGCAACCATAGACAAAAATGCAGTTATATTCAGACAAGCATTAGGCACTAGAGGCCATTGAAACCTAACTATGAGCTATATACTAACTAAAAAACCTAACCCAAAAACTATACCGAAAAGGAAAACCCAAATTTATTTGTGAAGGGCAGGCATGTAAATAGTGCCCCATGGTACACCTACAATTTTCAACTACTTGAGCATAGGTTTGGTACACCATTAAAGGGATTACATGAGCTTGATCATTATGAATATAGTAAAAAAGTTGGCCATAGATTTATTGGCTATCAATTTCCTATATTTTAAAAATTATTGACTCTTTGTCACTTAAAATGTTATGCGGTAGCAACCATAACATGAATGATATAAATCTCACTCAAATGTTTTTTTATTTCAAGGATAGAAATAATAAGTATTCTGATAATTAGTTATTAATTTTGGAATGTTTTTGTTTTTTTAATTTTATTAAAAAAATATTTATATATAGTTATTATTTTAGGATCTAATAAAGATATGTTAAATTAACACAACGATATTAACATTATATTATGTTTGTATTTACAATTAGTTAATACAAAGAGTTAATTAATAAAAATCAATTTGAATTATTATTGTTTTTATCTTTGATTAAACAAGATTCCAGTTTATAATTGCACTTTTTAATATATATTTCTCTAATTTAACTTTAATCAAAAGTAATATTCAACTAATTTAATTTAAGATAAATAATATGTAAAATTTTAAAGTAAGATATTTTTTTTGATTTTTTAACATGTAGATTTCCAAATACTAAAAATATCTTTACTCAATATAGCCATATTAACATTATGTTATGTTCATATTTATATTTAATCAACGCCAAAAGTTAAATAATAATTTCATATACTTATTTACTTTAAATATGTATCTTTATATGAGTTTATATAGCCATAATGTTATTATTTAATTATTAGTTTTTAGAATGGTGTGAATATTTATTTCCTAATTTTGTTAAAATAGTTTTATTTGTATATAGTTACTATTTTTGAAGATCTC
>APFE030473789.1:2717-17302 GCA_000404065.3 Pinus taeda | reverse complement strand
TTAATTAATAAAAAATAATTTGAATTATTGATTTGTTTTACTTTCATTAAAAATGTCAATTTATGATTACAAATTTTTTCTTTAGTATATCTTTATCTAATTTAACTTTAATAGAAAATAATATATTTCATATATATATTCGTTATTTGATTATTTTAACATGTAGATTTCTAAATAATAAGGATATCTTAACTCAATACAACTATATTAACATTATTTTATTTTCATATTTACAATTAGTCATATCAAAGGGTTATTAATAAAAAAATAGTCGTTTTATCTTGATTACAAGATGCCAACTATGATCCCCATGAAAATGGGTGGTCACTCAGTAGTCGCTATGTCCATGGATCAACACTAGGGTGGACCCCACTGGAAGGGGGTGGATCAACACTAGGGTGGACCCCACTCGAAGGGGGTGGATCAACACTAGGGTGGACCCCACTCGAAGGGGGTCACACCCCTTAGCCTATCTGGATTACAAGATGCCAACTATGATCCCCATGAAAATGGGTGGTCACTCAGTAGTCGCTATGTCCATGGATCAACACTAGGGTGGACCCCACTCGAAGGGGGTGGACCCCAAGAGCTTTCGGGAATTGACCCTATGACCTCCTGATTGGCAAGGAACTGATTTGACTGATTGAGCTAACTCTTGGGGCTTATACAACCATTATGTTATTTGTTTATAATTACATTTTTGTATAACTTTCTCTAATTTAACTTTAATCAAAATTAATATCCAATAATTTGATTTAATAAATAATATATGTTTTTTAATTAGGATATTTTCTTATTTGATTCTTTAATATGTAGATTTCTAAATAATAAATATATTTTTAACTCGACACAACCATATTAGTGTTAAGTTATGTTCCTATTTAAAATTAATCAATCAAAAGAGTTAATTAATAAAAAATGGTTATTAACTTGTTTTATTTTCATTACAAGATGGCAACCATAATCCCCATGAAAATTGGTGAATTGTTAAGGTGACCAAATTTCATGGGTAACGTGAGACACATGTCAACAAAACTAAAATAAGATGCCCAAAAGTTTAAGCAAATCACATGGTACATTTGTTTTTAATTAAAACTAACAATTTAATGATATCTAAAGTTAAACATTAGAAGTTGTCATGGTCAACACTAAACTATTAGTGGTCAATAGACAAATCGATTGCTATAGTCTTGCCTTGGCAGAGAATGACAATAATTTAATAAGGTAAAGATGATTATTCCTCACAATTCACTGAACTAAATACATGATAAAAAATTAAGTTTCTATGATAAACAAATAACCTATTTGATATTTTTAAAGTAATATAAAGAATAGACATATATTTTGTGGCCAAGTCATAATTAAAAAATTTACAAAGACAAAACAAAAAACTTGTACTACAAAATAAAGATTTTTATACTCGCAACAAAAAAAACATTTAATACATGATATTTAAATGATGGATAAAAATAAAAAGTCAAACATCTTGCGAAGGGCAATTTTCAAAGGAAATACGTCATTAAAAAAAATCTTGATAAGTAGGAGTGTCGTCAAATTATACCATGTTATCCATATCATCACTCAAATGGAAATATAATTGTAAACAATTCTTTTATTAAATTTATTAGAGATGGAAGAGAATTACTATCATAACTCAAATTACTTTATTTTCTTATCCACTTACTTTATATCTAATTTTGTTTTTGTTGAATTTAGGCTTCTGTGATCAATATCGAGTATATAGAGAAGAGTTTTCAGTGAAAATCACAACATAATTCATTTGTCAATGCATTTCAAACTAACAAGTGTGGTTCATTGTCACGACAAGTTGAAGAGCCAGATCAGTGCAAGTTAAAGAGAGAGAAGATCATTCAACAACTGTATTTGACTAGGAAACAACTGTATTGGATCGGGTAATTAGACTGGACCAAGAGATAGAGACAGAGAAAAATAATTAGTTAATTAATTAATAAGTTATTTTTGTAACCATTTGTATTTAACTAAACTGAACATAAATCAATAACTAATTGAAAGACCTTTTTTATTATTTAAAACTATATAGACCTTATATTATTATAATGAAAAATAAAGAAAAAAAAATAAAATTGTTTATAAAGGAACCTAAATAATTAGAAAATATTGACTAACACTAAATTAAGGATAATATGTTTCCAATAGTTTTTAACCCCCATTATTAAAATTTATTATATTTAAGGTAAGGGTTAAAGTTCTATAAAGACAATTCCATCTATATAATAAATACTTATATAGTTGGATTCCTTAAATATTTTTAGTCAAATATTTATCTATCCAACTAGGTTATCCATTTAATAAACTTTTTTTATTATTAATAAGTTTTATTATGTAGAATGGAATTAGCTTTATAGAAACTAATTATCCCATTATACCTTAAAAATATAAATAAATTTCAATTAGTAAGGGAGTTAACAAACTAATTGGAAACAACTAATTAATCCTTAAATTTAGTATTAAGTCAAATATTTATCTAACTAGTTAGTTATCCATTTAATAAAAATTTATTAATTTTTCTTATTATTTCATATAATAATAATAACATAAGGCATACATAGTTTTAAATAACAAAAAATTCTTTGCATTAGTCATTGATTTATACTCATTTTAGTTAAATCCAAATGGTTACAAAAATAACTTATTAATTAATTAACTAATTATTTTTCCTTGTCCTTGTCTCTTGGTCCAGTCTAGTTACCCGGTCCAATGGTCCAATATAATTGTTTCCTGGTCAAATATAGTCATTCAATGATCTTCTCTCTCTATTTAACCTGCAGTGATGATTTGGTTCTTCAACTTGTCCTGGCGATGGACCACACTTGTTTGTTCAAAACACGTCGACAAATGAATTACGATGTGACTTTCACCGAAAACTCTTTTCTATAAGTTTAATTTTCTTTAATGGTTTATTTATTCTATTTTTGAATTTAAATTTGTATCATCTAAGTATATCAAAACATCAAAATACATCTACTAGTTGTTCGTGTGTTTTCTAATTTCACCAAAGGTAGCCTCAATCTGCCACAAGAGAAATGAGATATATTGACCGCCTTCTTAAGAGATAGTCATATGAGTAAAAACATAATTATTGAAAGTAATCCAACATATCAACTATATAACTACAAATAAAAATAGAATTATAATGCATAATAGAGAACCAAGAGTCTGAGGAAATCAGTAGGGAAAGATCTTTGACACTGGAACTTGGTGGAACATCTCCCCATTATACCCCTACTTATTGTACTCATGGTTGTGATTATAACAGCAACATGGAAGGATCACGACTGAATAAACCTATTACTAAATAAATGATAAATATTGTTAATTAATTAATACAAATGAAGGTTGGATAGCGTTACAAATCCTTGGTCTAAGTGAATCTTAAATCCTACTTATTTTTCTTGAATCCATGTCCCCTACCAACTAAATTAAAAGACACAGTTATTGGTTGTGTGTCAATGAATTACACCTATTGGGTGCCTATTGTATGCTACGAATAGGCCCATACTCACATAAAGAGGGAGGATGTGAAAATCCACCACTTGACACATGGGAAAGAGGAGATTAGAAATGGATGCTTCATGTTACGATGTGAAGAAAAGGAAGGGACACACTCACAAGAGGATATGAAAGGAACCAAAGGAAAATCAAAATGGAGGAATATTGAGATAGACAACACTTGCTTCGCATAGAGAGAGAGGAGGACCTTTAGGAAAATTTTCAAACTTGATCTGAGCCTTAGCTCACTAGCTCACACTGGTTCCATTCTCTATCGGAAGGAATTCAAGGCTAATGTGAGGCAACATGCATAGTGGTGGGGTGTGCTATCATTGATTAGGTAAAACATGGAGTTGATTATCAACTTTATAATGTGGATTTGGAGGTCTATGATCTTGAGCTTCTTCTCTATGACTTTAGGCACCAACCCCTATAATTGTATTTGAGGCCATGTTTCTCTAAGCTTGTGTGGACTATATGAAGTTAAGGGGAAATGAAACAACGGTGTAAACTTCCCTTGTGAAAGAAACATCTTGGATCCTAGATCTGGCTTGGGTGTGGTTTATATGCAACCAACTCACAAAATACAATAAAAGATAGATCAACGACTTAAAAATTAGCCTATTTGAGGGGGAAACCTCTTTACATTACATAAATGAACAATTATTGGATGATACTAATGATAAGACCTACTTGGTATACATAGGAGTCTAAGGGGTCACAATATTATCAGAGCCTACATAAAAATAATAATGTAAGGGCACAATAGTAACAATAGTGGGCTTCTATGGAGCACAAAAATAACAACATGGAAGATACATGGGCACAACAATAACAATTGGGGGCTAAAATAAAAATAACAATAAGGGGAATATACTAGTATCATAGGGACCTAACATGCCCCTCTCCTTCAAAAAAATGTTGTCCTCAACACTTGAGTATTTCCAAATGCTTATGTATAAAATTATCATCCTCACATGTGGAATCTTTAGTAGGTAAGTTCTTCCACTTAATAAGATACTCTGAAATTAATCGATTTCATAGTTGTCATGTTCTCATTTCCATGACCGCTTTAGGCTTAAATATGATTTTTTTCTTCTTCGCCAAGTTCTCACAACATTGTTTGAATGAGATCTTGTCACCGATAACCTTATTTAAGCATGAAACAAGGAAAACGGGGTGTACTCAAGAAGATGGAAGAAACTCCAATTTGTAGGCCATATTAACAATATTTTCCAACACTTTGTAAGAACCATAATACTTGGGTGATTATTTATTTGAGGTAAATTTGTTGGTTGTAGCTATAAAAACACACAATCACTTACATCAAAATTTATCTCATTACAATGTTGATTTTTGTGTTGCTTCGTTTGATTTTGCACGAAAGTTAGGTTATCCTTTAAGAGTTGGAGAACTTGTTCTTGATGCTCAATGTGATCTTCCACTATTTGAAACTTAGAATTTTCTCTTAAAGATGATGTGATGGATGGTGAATGATATCTATCAAGTGTCATAAATGGGGTCATTTTTACTACAATATGGAAGGAAGTGTTATACCACGATTCATCTAGAGGTAATCTCTTGACCCATTTTGTTTGTTTATCAGACACAAAGCAATGAAGATATCCTTGTAGACATTTGTTAACTATCTTAGTTTTCTCATTAGATTGAGGATGATAAGATGAGATATGAGATAATTGAGCACCATGAAAAGAAAATAATTCCATCGAAAAAATTCTAATGAAAATGGGATCTATGTCACTTACAATAATATTTGGGTTTCCATGTGCCTCTTGAATTGTTTCCATAAATGAATTAGAAATTGTACGGATTTAAAGGGATGAGATAATGCACATAAGTGTGCATAATTTGTAAGTTAATCAACTGCCACCATGATGACACTCTTTCCTTCAGACTTGGGTAAACCTGTGATAAATTCCATTGAGACCTCTTCCCAACACTTACTTGGAATGGCTAGAGGTGGTAACAAACCTGGGGTCTTAATTGTCTCAACTTTATTTTGTTGGAAAACCAAACATTCTGCCACAACATTCTCAATATCATATTTAAGGCAATTCAAAAAAAAATCCTTCTTTACCATGTGCTAAGTTTTTAAAAATCTTGAGTGCCCTCCTAACAGGGAGGTGTATGTTAAGTCCCTATACTACTAGTGTTACCCCTTATTGTTATTAGTACAACCCCCTTATTATATTGTTGTGCCCATGTAGTCCCTATATTGTTATTCTTTTGCCCCATAGAAGCCCACTATTGTTATTATTGTGCCCTTATATTATAATTGTTATGTCAGCTTTGATTATGTTATGAACCCTTAGACCCCTATATATAGAAAGGAGGTATTGTCATTTGTATCATCCAAGGATTGTTCATTTGTGTCATGTAAAGGAGGTTGCCCCCTTGAAGAGGCTGAATTCTAAGGCGTTCATCTTTCTTTTCTATCTTCTTGTGAGTTGGTTTCATAACATTTGGTATCAAAGCTTTGGGTTGTAGGGTTTCACTACTCCAAATAGGTCATTGTGGAATTTTCTCTATAATGTTTTCACTAGAAAGTTTCAGAAGCTAAAAACAAAACCCATTTGAGAAGAAATCGTTCTGAACCTCGGGTCCGAATTTCAGATCTTGTCTCACTATATTTTCAGATCTATGATCTGATGAAGTTAGGGTTTTTGAAAGCTCCATAATTTCATTGCAAACAGGTCATCATGGAAGTTTCGCTATAATTGTTTTTCTACAAAATTACAAACTCTAAAATGAAAGCCATTTGAGCTGAAATCTTGGTGAAGCTAGGGTTTCAATCTCAGATCTTGTCTCGCTATATGTTCGAAGATATAATCTGAGGTTGTTAGGGTTTTTGCAGAATCCCAAATTACATTCTAAATATATGACCTTGGAAAATTTTTCATAAATTTCTCTTTGAGTACCAAATTCAAATTTCATAAGGAGTTAGAGAAAGAGGACGAAGTGTAGTTGTTTTTTGTATATTTTTCAGACTTGAAGGTTGAAATAGTCACACGTGGCGCGTTGTGCAATACGCTCTACTGAAACATTATATAATCAGGTCATCTTAGGAGATTGGGCATAACTCCTTCTTGGATAATCAGATTTTCATCAGACTTTCAGGGTTAGAAAGAGAACTAAGAGGGCTACTTCAGGATGCAATTTCAGAACTTAGAGATCTGAAAGTATAGAGTTACAATCATTTCACGATCAAGCTCCTAAAATCAAGAAAAGGCGATATGAGAAAGTGTAATGGCAAGGATCTAATAAATTGGATACTACAGATGGAACAATATTTTGATCTACATGAGGTTCAACTGTTACAAAAGGTACATATTGCATATTTCTGTTTAGAACCAAATCAACTTTATGGTATAAAGGGATTTGTTCTCGTAAAGCACTTTTCACTTGGTCAATTTTCACAGAGGAAATGATAACACATTATGAGGATACAAAGAGAAACACCATCTTTAGCCAATTGATAAATCTCAAACAAAAGGGTTTAATGGCAGAGGACATTGAGGACTTTCAAAAATTGAATATAAGGGTAAATGATATTCTAGAGAAGCAAAGGATTGATGTCTTCATAGGGACTTTAAAGGATAACATTAAACATGATGTTCATCTTTGGGAAGTTGATTCATTGGGGAAGGCACTCAGGTTGGCAAGAAAAATTGAAAGACAAATTATGGAAACAAGGAATCTCGCCACTCATGACTATAATTGTGGAAGTGTTTTTTCTCCTAGCCTTCCACAACCTACAAGGTTTACACCACAGCAATTGGAAGAAAAAAGAGAAAGAGGGCTTTGTTACAATTGTGATAGAAAATACACTAAAGGTCATAAGTGTGCTGAGAAGAATTTATTTTACATAGATAATGAAGACGAGGAAGAAAAGGATCAATAAACATCAAAAGAAGAGGATATACACTAGGAACCAACTCTAGAGAAAGAAGAAATGAATCCAACCATATCTTGTAAAACATTGGCAAGAATTACCACTCCTCAAAATCTCAAGATAGAAGGACATATCAAGAAGAAAAAGGTTCAAGAAGTGAAAGATCACATCGAGAGAGAAGAAATGAATCTGAACCATATCTTGTAATGGAATGGTAGGAATTACCACTCCTCAAACTATCAAGATAGAAGGACATATCAAGAAGAAAAATGTTCGAGAAGTGAAAGATCACATCGAGCATCAAGAAATGAATCGGACCATATCTTGTAATGCATTGGAAGAAATTACTACTCCTCAAACTCTCATGATAGAAGGACATATCAAGACGAAAAATATTCAAGCAATGAAAGATCACATCGAGCATCAACAATAAGTTTTCCAACTTTTTAAAGGATAACGCCAGTATGGTGGAGAATCAAATGAAATAACTAGCATATCAACATTACAATGAAAGAATTTTTGATGTAGGTGATTGGGTATTTTTACGGATACATCTCAAGCAAGCCATTTATGTGAAGGAAATGTTGGCAATACTACATGCACTTAAGAAATGACGACCTTACCTAATGGGAAGACATTTCAAGGTAAAAATGGATCATGATAGTCTTAAATACTTTTTAGAACAAAGATTATCTTTAGAAGAATAGAGAAAATGGATCACAAATATGTTGGGTTATGACTTTGAAATCATCTACAAAAAAGCGAAGAAAAATGTTATTGCAGATGCACTCTCAAGAAAGCATGAGGATGTGGAAGCATTGTATTGTGCTATTTATATTATCCATCCAGATCGAATAAAAAAAGCAGGGGATGAATGGAAGAAGGACCAAGAAGTGTGGCCAGTCATTCAAAAGTTGCAGAAGATCCCAGTTCACACAATATTTCCAGAACTTTAAGGGGGAGGAAAAATCATATTGGAACTTGGAGCAATCACATAAACAAGAACCTGAGAAATACGAAATCGATCAATTTCAGAGTATCTCATTAAGTGGAAGAACTTACCTGTTAAAGATTCCACATGCAACGACAAGAATTTTATACAAAAGCATCAAGAACTACTCAAGCATTGAGGACAACACTTTTTTGAAGGAGAGGGGCATGTTAGGTCACTATACTACTAGTCTTACCCCTTATTGTTAGTAGTAAAACCCCCTTATTATATTTTTGTGCCCGTGAAGTCCCCATATTGTTATTATTGTGCCCCATAGAAGCCCACTATTGTTATTATTGTGTCCTTACATTATTATGGTTATGTCCACTTTGATTATATTATGACTCCTTAGACTCCTATATATAGAAAGGAGGTCTTGTCATTTGTATCATCCAAGATTTTCCATTTCTGTAATGTAAAGGAGGTTTCCCCCTTGAAGAGGCTGAATTCTAAGGCATTTATCTCTCTTTTCTATATTTTTCTGAGCTGGTTTCATAACAATGTACAATTCCAAAAGCATTGTTTCCTTGAGTTGGTAATTCTTACAAATATATAAGTGATATTTGTACCATAATGAATCATTTTTCCATCTAAATGTGTCAAATGTACTCAGATCTTGCTGCAACTTTTGAATAAGTCTCCACACCTATTCATCGTTTTTCCATTCATCCCTTGCTTCGGTTATCCACTCAGGTTGGATAATAGAAATGACACAAAGAAATGCTTCCATATACTCATCCTTTATTAAGAGTGCATCTGCAACAACATTTTTCTTTCCTTTTTGTAGATGATTTCAAATTCATAACCCAACATCTTTGTGACCCTTTTTTGGTGCTCTTCTGAAGATAATATTTGTTCCAAAAAGTATTTAAAACTATTATGATATATTTTGAACTTGAAGTGTCTTCCTATTAATTGAGGTCACCATTGGTTTCGTGCATGTAGTATTGCCAAGATTTCATTCTCATAAATATGTTTGGGTAAATACTTTCCTTTGATTGGTCGACTTTCAAAAGAAATGGGTCTTCCTTCTCGTATTAAAACAACACCAATTCCATTTCCTGAGGCATCACATTCCACAATAAAGGTTGTTGTGAATTCTGGTGTAGCTAAGACTGATGCTTGGAACATTGCCTCTTTAAGATGTTCAAAGGCCTTAGTTGCTTCTGGATTTCAATAAAATGCATCTCCCTTCACTAATTTTATTAGAGGTCCTTCTATTCTCCTATAATTCTCAACAAACTTGCAAACATACCCTGTTAACCTGAGAAACACTCAAAGATGATTTATGGTTGTGGGGATTTTCCATTCCTTAATGGATTTAATTTTATTATGGTCTACCTTAACACCCGCATGAGATACAATATGAACCAAATATTCCACCTCTTGTACTCCAAATAAATATTTGGACGTTTTTGCATATAATTGTTTCTCCTCCAATAGTTTGAGCACCCTATCAACATGTTGAACATCATCCTTCCAAGTTTTGTTGTAAATTAATATAACATTAGAAAATACTAACACAAATTTTCTAAGGAAGGGTTTGAAAATGGAATTCATCAAACCTTGAAATGTGGAAGGTGCATTAGTACGGCTAAAAGGAAAGACCAAAAATTCATAATGACACTCATGATTTCTGAATGTTGTTTTTCAAATGTTTTCAGTGTTCATTCCAATTTGATGATATCCTAAAGAAAGATCCAACTTGGTGAAGTAAATTTTTCCATGTAATTCATCCAACAATTAATTAATAACAGGAATGGGAAATTTATCTATAATAGTGAGCTTCTTGAGCACCTTATAATCTAGACACATGTGCGTAATCCATCCTTCTTTTGCACCATTACTACTAGAGCAAAGAAATAACTCTCAACCATCCGTTCAATTTCACTCTTTTGGGCACAAGGATATTTGTAAGGTCTAATGTTTGGAGGAACACTTCTTAATATCAAATGAATAACATTATCTTGATCATGAATAGGTCCGAGGCCTTTGGGAGTCTCAAATACCTTGGAATTACTATCCAAGACTTTTTGGAGATATGGATAAATAGTTGATTTCGATGATCAAATCTCTTGTGAGAATAACTGTTCAATTACGCCCCATTTTCATTTCTTTTGAAGCTTTATAATTACATTAGAGCTAATTATATTTTGTTGTTTCCTTGTGATACCCCTTAATTTAACTTCCTTTCCTTCCCAAAAACAAATCATGAAAATTTCTTGAAAATTAAAAGTTATTGTCCTCAAAGATTGCAACCATTAATGGACTACTAGTACAACATGAGCACCACCCATTGAAATGGAAACCATTATACTATTCAATACATATTCCCCTATGGTTAGCTTGATATTATGGCACTTTCCAGAGAAATCTGTAGTTCCTTCATTCACAACCATCGCTTGAAACTTTGGTGTTGGATATAGGAAGCAATTCAATTCCTTGGCTATCTTACAATGAATAAAATTATGGGTACTACTCGAATAAATCAGAACTATTACCATTTTCTTCTTGATATATCATTCTATATTAACAGTTTGAGGAGTGGTAATTCATGTTGATGCATTACAAGATATGGTCAGATTTATTTATTCTTTCTCTAGGGTTGGTTCATGGTGTATATCCTCATCTTTTGATGTTTCTTGTTCCTTTTCTTCTTCCTCTTCACAATATATGAAGAATAATTTCTTCTCTTCACACTTATGACCTTTACTATATTTTGTATCAAAACTGTAACAAAGCCATTTTTCTCAAATTTTCCTCCAATTGTTGTGGTGTCAGCTTTGTAGGCTATGGAAGACTAGGAGAAGCAACATTTCCATGTTTATAGTTGTGAGTTGTATACTTCCTTATTGCCATAATTTTTCTTTCAACTTTTCTTTCCAACTTGAATGCCTTCTCCAATGAATTGGGTTCCCAAAGGAGAACCGCATGTTGGATAGCATCCTGTAAAGACTCTATGAAGACATTAGTCCTATTCTCCTATGGAATATCAATTACCCTAATATTCATTTTTTGGAAGCTTCAATGTGCCCCACCATTGAACCCTTTTGTTTGAGATTTATCAATTGGCTAAAGAAGGTGTTTCTCTTTGTATCTTCATCATGTGATATCATTTCCTTCGCAAAAATTGACTCGGTGACAATTGGTTTATGAGAACAAAGCCATCTATACCATACAAATTTATTGGGTTCTAAATATAAAGATGAGATACATACCTTTTGTGATGGTTGCACATCATCTAGATCAAAATATTTCTCCATTTGTAGTAACCATGTTACCAGAACCTTGCCATCAAACTTCCTCACATTGATTTTGGAAATGTGGTAGGTCTTCAACCCAAAGTTAGAGTCTCTAAAATCATGATTAATGTTCCTTTTTTTCTCATCAAGAGTTTCATGGAATACCTTGTAGCAATTATGAAGCATTTCTTGTAGTAACTTTATCAAACTTTCCTTCAAACCTTCCATTTTTGTTTTTGAACCATCCTTCAAACCTTCCATTTTTTATTATAAAGCATCCATGTTCCCTTTCAAACCATCCATATTAACATTCGTCATCACTTCCAATTCATTTTTGGTTACTCTTTGTGAGATTGAAATTTGGTGCACTTGGTCTCATAATTTTGATATATCATGCCACATTTCTTCCTCTTCATCATGTGTAATAGAAGAGCTTTCTTGTTGCTTACTAGGTGTGTCTATTTTTTTTGTTTCGAGGCATTTTAGACTAAAAATTTATATCTATTTTGCTCTATTCCCCTTGAATCACTTCGAACTAATTTTTCAAACAAAATTTATGAAAAATTTAAAAACATTACACACCTTTTTTTGTTTTTTAGGAGCTTGATATTGAAACTGTTATATCTCTGTAATTTCATGATGGAAAGAGATTTTGGTGGTTAACCAAAATCTGTTTGCTTTACAAAAATCGATCTTGAGGCTTATGGTTTATGGTCCACAAAGCCTATCAAAAGTGCCATAAGCCTTTAAACCCACAAACCATACAACTATCGGAGCCTTTTACACTACCGAAATATTTAAATTTTGCATTTAAGCCTTAAATCCCTGATACAATACATATATCGAAAAAACATGGTCAAGGGACTTACAAAGGGAAACTCCACTCTGATCCTAACAGCCGGACCTCAAATATTTATAAGACGTAACTATAATTGTTGGTGGGTATGCTCCTTTGCACCATTCCACAGTGCCACTCTGACCGTGCCTTCTCCAATCTCTGATCTCCAATCGGCCCGATCGTCGATCATCACATATCGGCTTATCAGCATTCCATTACACTGTCTACTAGCCCTTCAACTCTCCGATTGTGATTTGTGATCACATCTTGATCGTCGATCAGGCTCATGATCAGAAGGTTGTGATTAAATTGCGTGATCGCTATCGTTATGGTTTAATCGATGATTCCAATTTCGCATAAATGTTTTTGCCGATGCGATATGAGATCTCTGCTCCACAACAATTGGATCTAGACCATTGATCTTCCAGATCTAACGGTTACTGTGTGTTCTCATTCATTTCTTCCTTAACTCAGTCTCGCCTTTTTTGATGTATATTTACGTTAACAAACACAAATATGCCATAATCTGGAAACACTTCGTTTAAGCACGTCATCACTCCATCCAATAGTTAACTCAAATATAATTTGATCACCATCGATCCTACAGTGAACAATGGTTGATCAAAACACTTCATAATTGGGATTTAAACCCTCAGCACATATATACTAAACAGAGTTGAAAAGCGACTTACTACACAGATACACAAGAAACCCACAAAGTACATATTTATTATACATGGAACAGTTACAATTATAAAGCATTTGAGCCTGAGCATGGGTTCTCCTCTTGACTACATTTAAACACTCTATTTTCACAATTTCTATCTATATCACACTGTCCATCTCAATCTATCTCCTCACATATATTTATAGAACACGCAGGTTCAAGGTTACAGGAATATTAGATTGCATAACTATGAAGGATTCGATCAATCCTCTCTAGACCACTCCATAATGCATGCATGGCAGATAAGTCTCCTTGAGAGTTTTATCCATTCCATCTTTTTCTCTATTTCAAAACAGATTTGTCCCTATTTTGCTCGATGGTCCACATCCTCCTTCTTCTTCACTTTGGATTCCTCATTTTGACTAATTGTGATTGATGCTCCTTTATCAGACTCCCGAGGCAAAAAACTTTATCACCTCTTGGTCATATGCTTCCCCTTATCCTTAGCAATTCTTCCCACTACACTTCTTTAGTGGAACCACTTTTATGATCTTTGTGAGCTACAACCAACCTCTGCAGTAGCAGTCTCCTTCTACTACATTATACCTCACAAAGCTCAACTCAATTAGTCTTTTGGTATCCTTCAGGTTCTCTTCTTTGGAGCCATATGAGTACTCCATGCTCTAGGTTTGCTGCAATATTCTCACCTTCGGTTCTTGTTATCTGTATGATAGTAAGACCATAAACTCTCTAGATTTAAACAACTATATCTCCTTTCTTTCTTCTTGCACTCCTTCTTCCTTCTTGCAGGAAAACATTCCCTGCTCTAATACCAAATGATGGAAAGGGATTTTGGGGGTTAACCAAAATCCCTTTGCTTTACAAAAATTGATCTTGAGGCCTATGGGTTATCACCCACAAAGCCTATCAGAAACGTTTATTCATTTGTTTAGACCATAAGCCTTTAAACCCACGGACCATACAACTATTAGAGCCTTTTACCCCCCCACTGCACAATCGGTGCAACAAAAGGGGGGCTCTGGCCCCCCTCTAACTCCCCATTTAACTACGTGGACTAGTCATGGAAAGTATATAACACAACCCAACATTCTCGCAGTTGTTGTTTTCTTTCCACAAAGCGCCACAGGAGAGCTTAGTCATTTATCCATCCCTAAAACACCTATTTTTTCCTTACACCAAGAGAACTTCTCAAAGCTCATAGATATTGTCAATGCATCTGCAGTATTCTTCAAAGTGTCCACCTTTACCAAAAACACCTTTTTGTGTTCTATCATATCCCTCACAATGTGATACTGAACATCAATGTGTGATCTAGGTGGATATTGGTGGCCACCTGCCAAGTCCATCTGGACCCCCATCATTGTCTCTTTCAGCATTTTCAG
>APFE030473785.1:3668-15459 GCA_000404065.3 Pinus taeda | reverse complement strand
AAATGGGAAATGGAAAAAGGAAAGGAAACAAATGCATTGCAGAATTGTGAAGTGAAGAGAAGGAAAACTAACACAGAGAACTCAGCTGAAGAAGTGAAGTCAAGGAAATATTTGAAAGATCAAAGTCTTATCATAGAAGAGGAGGAGACATTGTTGTCTTATTTGGATAAACTGAGCGTTGGAAGAAATTGTGTAGAACATGAAGGTATTCTAAAAACCTATGATGAAGTTGCCAAGCATAGTCAAGAAGTTGCAGTCCCAGAAGTTTTCTTTAATGAGGAAGAAGTCAGAGATGTTGAGGAAGAATTTCTCAATAACTTAGTGAACTATCAAAATAGTTCAAAGAAGCATGAGGAGTTGACCACTAAGGCTTCAAATGAAGAGCCTTGTATTTTTGAAACTGACATGTTGTGTATGTTTTCAGGTTTGACAGGTGATGAACAACAATTGGACAATGTGCTTATGCATGTTGATGAAGAAGTGAGATTAATGGAAGAGATGGCTGAAACAAAAAGATATTTTGAGCATGTATTTATTATTTAATAATCTTGAGAATGATGGTATTGACAGGGAAATTGTCATGAATAAAGAAGCTGAAGATAAGCAAATGAAAGTTTGTGATGATAACCATAATGAAGTATCTTTAGTAGAGAATCAAAATGAAAGTGCTATGGAAATTGTGAAGGAATATATGATGATATTGACATATGCAGAAGTTCAAGAATTCTGTGATTTTAAAGTGGATTATTTTTATGAATCTATAAACCATGAAGAAGTCTTACAAAACCAAAATTTTGTTTCTAATGTAGGAAAAGATAAAACAACATCATTTTGTTGCAATGGTATAAGTATAGAGGATGAAAGGATACTTCACAATGATATGTTCCAAGAAATCCTAGCTATTGAATTATTGAATGATAGTCTTGTGTCAGAACAAGAAACACTGTGTAATGCAGAGGAAAGTATGGAAATGAAAATTGATGACAATTTCATAACTTTTGCAGAAGGACATTATAAAGATTTGATGGCAGAATTACCCATGAAGATTGAAAACCATAGTTATTTTGAGTTTGACAATTGTGATGGAAATTCTCTATTATACAGGAAGGAGGAGTCATATGTAATTGACATACTTATTGAATATGAAAGAATTTCTATTTTTCTGGGAAGGTTATTAGATGAACCTGATAACATAGAGGAAAGGATTATCTTTAATGATAGTGGAAGAGAAGTTGTAGAGTACAAACAACAGTTTGTAAATGACAGAGGTGAAGAAAAATTGGACAGAAATTTTATAATTTATATGGTAAAGGAGAATGTACAGCAAACAAATGTCAAAGGAGTTCAGTTAAGAACAAATGGTAAGGAGGAAATTGAGAAATTGTGGAAGATGAAGTCAATGAAGAAGAGGGACATCAAGAAAGAGAAATTAACAAAAGAAATTTGTATCAACAAGGAAAGAGGACAACAACAAAATAAGATTTGGAAATCTGGAGGAACAGAAGTGATAGTGGCAAAAGAATTGAATCAGTGGCATTATGAAAGTGATGACCAGTTACAAAGTAAAATTTGGGTATTGGATCGACAACAGAAGGAACACATGACCAGAAGGTCATGAAATCTTTCAACTTTGGGAGTCTGATGCAGGAGCATTCAGGCCTAGTCAACAATGTGATAGTATGATCACATGTTGTGACTAACAGGGGGTTGGAAGACACGAGATTAGTTAATTTTATTATTTAAATGTGTGAGAGTGTTTTATTTATTGTAAAATATGAGAAAAAGGGTATAGTGGTTGCTTGATCCTCCCTGTGTGGAGATGAGGCCAAGCAATTAGATTTATTTGGTTTGAATAGGATATGAGGAATTTGAAAGCTTGATTTAACATTTGTTTAGAAAAGAGTGGAGTTGAAGAGATTCTTTAGGAGAGAGTGAGAGATTTCTAGATCTGAACCAGAATTGGCTCATGAATCCACTTTTGTATAAATTGTGATCTTTTTGTATAATTCAGAGGTTGGATAGGTTAGCTAGAGGAGCTAGAGAGAGCGAGAGGTTAGATTTGAGTAAGACAGGGCAAGGATTTCAAGATTAAACAGGGTATTTTATTGTTGTAATTGAGCCAGAGGACGAGACTCTGTAACTCATTGTATTGAATAAAATATTAATGTGTGTTAATGGGCCATTTCTATTGAAATCCTTTGTTTTTCTTTGTATATTTACTTGCTGAATAAATTAGGCATTTTGCTCTGTTTTTACGCTTTAAAGTTATAAAACACAACGTCAAATGCCTTATTACAGTCCATAGTGTAAATAACAGCGTTTGAACCGCTTTAAAACCTAGTTGTTGATCCAATATATCATGGATTGCTAGATATGGAGTTGTAGTTGTGAAAACAAAGTAAACAGAGGAACCACTGAAGAAACAACAGAAAAACCTAAAGTAAAGAGGCAGACGAAAGGATAAAGAGAAGGCACGGTGGCCATTGGATCTATAAGATCAACGGATCAGATCTAATCGGGGAAGCAGAGCCACTTTATCACATCAACGAAGTTCATATGTATGTGGCAGACTTTATGCTTAAGCCTATGCGATGAGCAATCACCGATATATCACATCGACGGAAGTCTTTGTGGATGGACCAGGCCCAACCCTTTGCCAACGCCGATTGGGATAATGCGATGAAGTGCGGACCGTTGGATCATATAGTTGATCAACGACGGAGAACTAATCACTGATCGCATATCAGGTAAGTCAAGTGATAGTGGGAAAAGGAATTCTGATAGCAATATGTGATAGTGATGGCTGATTGCATATGCCGATAACGATGGAGCTCCAATCAGAGGTCAGAGATCGGAGGAGTAGTGCTGCGGAAAGGGGTTTGAAATACACGGACCCGATAAAGTTATAGTTGCAGGTTTATAATATCTGAGGTCAAGCCTTAAGCTTCCAGTCGGATTTCTCATGTGTTCAGTGCATTTCTGTCTATTGTGACAGCATAGTTGTTCCAGGATTTTAAAGGGAATAAGGTATATGAAGCAGCAGACCCGATGAGATTTATAGATGCGGGTGTATGTGTTTTGAATTCCGGCTTACGCTTTCGGATGCAGGTTTCCCATGTAATCTTTTGTATTCGATAAAGATGTGTGGCTAGGGATTTTAATGTAAATGCACACATAAAACGCTTCCGATAGATGATTGTGGGCATAACCATAGGTCCACATGGGGGATATGAAGGGATGTCAGTAAGCTGGCATCATTAGTGAACTTTGAATTGTGTTAAGGGGGCTAAAGGTTGATGGAACCTTATGCTTTCTTAGGACCCTTGCAATCTTGTCAGTGGTCCCTTGTATAAAAGGAATGTGTAAGCCAGAAAACCGATCATTGGGTTTGTTTTTAATCTTGGAACCCCTGCCAGCTTTAAGGAAAGCCCTAAGAAATTGGAGCTTATTATAACCATTATTTTTTAAAACCTTGAGGAGATGGGTTTTCTCATCTTCAAGGTGACTTTCATCAGAACTCTAAATGCGCAAGTGGCTAAAGTGTTGAGAACACCCAACTTTTGAGTAGGGAAATGACGAGACTTAGTGTGAAGACACTGCTCTGTGTTAGTTTTATTTCGAAAGATCTAGTGTGAGAATGATCCATCGTCCTTTTTTTTAAAATAAGGATGTCAAGAAAAGGTAGGCTCCCATTGATTTCACATTCCATAATAAACTTTATGGAGTTAGATTGATTATTAAGATGTTGGATAAAGAGATCGAACTTATCCCAACCATGAGGCCACATGATGGAGGTGGCATCCACAAATCTCTTCCAAAGCTTTGGTTTGTATTGAGTTGAGGACAAAGCTTTGGATTCAAAGTCCTCCATGAACAAATTATCTACAATAGGGGAAAGGGGGGAGCCCATGACAAAACCACACGTTTGTTCATAGAATTCCCCTTCAAAGCTGAAGAAAGTAGAGGTAAGACAAATCTCAACCAATTTAGTAGTATTAGGATCCATGATGTGGTTTATGACCTCAATGGCAATGTGGTTGATGACCTCAATGGCATCATTGATGGGGATATTAGTGTAAAGGGAGACCACGTCGAAACTCACAAAAAAATCCCCATGCTCAAACCTTATACCCTTTAACTCAATGACAAACGATGAAGAGTCTTTGACAAAGGACTCTATAAGGCCAACAAAAGGTTTTAGCTTTTGGGCTAAATACTTTGTAAGAAGGTAGGTTGGCCCTCCTATAGTGTTGACAATGGGTCTCAGGGGAGCACCCTCCTTATGGATCTTGGGAAGACCATATATCTTGGGAATGATAGGGTTACTCTCGGTGAGTTTATGGCTTAAGGAGCTAACAATCCTATTGGATTTTATAGCTAGAGCCATTTTTATAGAGATCTTCTTTAAGGGATTCTTATTGAGTTTTATGTAGCTTTTGTTGTTACAAAGGTGGTCCAACATTTTTCTCTTGTAATCTTCATTATTTAAGATAACCACAACTCCACTCTTATCTGGTTTGAGAATAACAATGTCCTTGTTATTGTTCAAATATCTAAGGGCATCGAATTCAAGCTTGCTCATGTTGTTCTTAGGGGGCTTTGCCTTTCTAAGTACAATTGCACAGTCTTGTATGATGGTATCCTTAGTGTTGTCCAATAAACCCCTAATCCCAAATTCGATGTCACAAATAATCTAATCAATAGGAATTTTTCCAGGAGCAAAGGCAAAATTTAATCCTTTCTCTAGAAGGCAGGCCAAAAGAGAAGCTAGAAAGATTAACCACCCTATTATTACAGTACCAAGGATAAAACTTATTATCATTATTATTATTATTAACATATACAATATATCACCCTGATCTAGCGGGGAATTGAACCGGTGACTTCACATCAAGGAGTGCCTTAACAAAGCACCCGATCACCATCTATCCAAGACTCCGTGGATATCATTAACATTATGTTATTATTATTATTAACAACAACTTCCTCCTCCTTATTATTAACAATTTTATTATTATTGTTATTGCCAACAATTTTATTATTAAAGTAATATTTATTATTATTATTATGATTAATGTTAAGCTTATTATATTTGTTTATATATATTTATTTTTATTATTTATTTGTATATTTATTTTAATTCTAAATAAATGATAATTACTTTATTTTTTCCATATTAGTGCGCATTTAATTTTATTATCATTTATTATTTAATTATTATTAATTATTTTATTTATTATTTTTAGTTTAATCATTTATTAATTTTAAAGGTTATAAAATTATTTGTTCAAGTTGGACTTAATATGATTTTTTACCTAAGATATTATTTTATTTTTAGTATTTTGATTAGGTTTTGACCCAAATATTTTTTTAAGTTTGATTATCTAATTATTTTTAAGATCCCCCTTTATATTAATTTTTGTTTTGAATTATTTAAGTTACAAAATACTATTTTTATTTTATTCTATTATTATATTGGTTTTTTTATTAAATGTTTTATTGTTTTGATTATTAGTTTAATTTAAATATTATATTTATCTTTTAGATATTCATTTCATTAAAATTTTCTTTTATTAATTATTTTCCTTAATTCAATATTACAACAATATCTATAACATTAATTTTTATATTAAATATTATTTATTTTAGTTAAATCTAGCTAAAAAATTTATATTATTTATTCAAGTAATATACTGACCATGGAACCACATTAGATAGTTTGAAAACGTCTACAAAACTCTAATGATGTAATTTTTATTGAAAATTTTCTTACTTTTCAATAATTTAAAATTTCATTTCATTTCCTTTTTAATTTTTATTATTTTAAATTAAAAAATGAAACAATTTCTCATACTTCAATAATTAATCAATTGATACCCAATATATGTATATGTATCAGATACCCAGTATATGTATGAGTGACTATTACCTGAATACATGAGATTCATCACCATTATGGTCTACATCACTCAAATAGCTAATTAAAAACGCAAACTTCCCTTTTTTATAAAATAAAAGAAGAAGCGAATTTCCATTTTTTTTATTATAAAAAATAATAATTTTTTAATTAATAATAATTTTAATTTACCTAACAATAAGAATTTACAAATTAAATAATACTTACAGAATTTAATAATTTTAAATTAAAAAATAATTTTAAACTTTTAACAATAAATAAATTTACAATTTGTTTAGTAGGACTATATTTCATCTTATCTAATTTATGGCGAATAGATCTTAAAAATAAAATATGATTTTTTAAGGTTTTTATATATATTTTTAATACATTTTATTTTTTATTCCATATTATAATGAAAAAATAACAATTTAGTCTTATAAGTCCATGAATTAGAATTAGCTCGAAAAATAATGGAAATTTCTGTAAGATTATGGCAAAATCTGGCAAAAACTTTGGAAAATCTAGATTACAAGGGTCAAACTTCGAGATTTTGGGTGCTCTCCAAAGTTTGGCACTGAATCCATTTCGACCATTAAAAAATGATTCAAACACCCCAACATTCTGAAATTTTGAAATACTTTTTTATCATATTCCAACAAAAAAATTTACAATTCACCCCAACAAAAAACAAAAAATCGACACTCTAGACAAATTTATAGCATGATTACACCACATCATATATTAGGGGAGGGACGCCATTACCTGTGCGCCCTCCCCTCCACCTGGCGGACAAGCACGTGGACGGCACATGGCGGTGTATGACACGCGTCCAGCTTGGAGAGCCACCTGTTCTGCAGCGTGTCAACCGTTAAAACTTCAACTGTCGACCTCCCGCCCGCTCGTTTCCGCCTTTACGTCACGATGTGTGGTTTGCCTGTGGGTTTTCTGTTCGGGTCCGGTGTTTGTTCGAAGCCCTCCGCCTACGATGGCGCGGGAGGGCTCCAATACCTGTGCATGATGTCCGCCATGGTTGAGCTCATGTCCGCCATTGCTTGCTTGCACGAATCCATGGTTGGAACAGGGTTTCTGTTGTTCTTGTGGTTTTCCACCTGCAATTATTGTTTAGTCTGGACCGCCGGTGGTTTAGGGTTTCCTGGGTGGTTGTTTAATTCGCGCTATTTGTTGTTTGGGGAGGAGCCAGTACCAATTCTAGCCAATTCGAGGTTGAACGTGGCATTTACAGGTAATTGCAGGTTTTAGTGGTATTTGTGTGGTTTTTTTGGTTTTTTTTTTCTCCATTTGCTGATTTGCTAATTTTTCCCACTTGTTGCAGGTGTGGTAGGTCCGGGGAGTGCTGGAGAAGGTCTGCTGAATGTGTGGCGAGCTCTGGACTTATGGCTTCGGTGAGCCCTGGACTTATGGCTTCGGTGAGCCCTGGACTTATGGCTTCTATCCGGTAGGATTTTAATCCTACCAGCCATTTTCTGAAGTGTTTTTCAACACCTCACCGTGTGTTTCTTAACACCTCACCTGGTTTATTGGAATTTTTGTTAAATTTGGAGATAGGTTTTGGGTTTTATCAATTAAGCCATGGGATGTTGTTGGGTTTTGAGAAAAGTAATACCTATATATAAAGATAGAGTGTCTCCTTTTTTTTGTCAAATGTTAACCTGAAAATCTTGAAAAGTTATTGTACTTCAGAATCTCCAATAAACAGGGCTTGCAATCTGACCATTTCAACTGCAAAATTGAGAACAGTTTCCATGTCAGACACCCTAGTAGACATATGACTCAACAAATTGAAACATCCAAGCAATCTGTCTAAAAATGCTTACTGAATATACAACCAATAGACCAGATGTCTACAGGTGTAGAGTAGTGAGTAGTCCCTAGAAGAACTTCAGGAGCCTTGTACCAGAGAGTGACAATCTGCAGCACGGGCCCACTAGTTTGTCAAAGGAGAAAGAACCTTGTCATGATAATTTATAAGAAATATTTCTCCACCCTCAACCCTTTTTTATTCCTTTGTAATATAGAAAGCTATGAAGGTAAGTTTTATGAAGAGGATATATAAAGTTACAAGCAATAACCCACTCAGCACTGTAACTCCCGAAATTGAATCCAAACTTGTTATTGCATTAAATTTTATGTTGTTTGATCGAGAGTCTAACAAGCTCTGTAAAGGGTTGCTTCTGAAAGGCCAAGCAAAGGGTCAAACCTGGTCTTACATCCCCACTCTAGAAAGAAAAGGGTTACAAATACGATGTGAATCCTCAGCCTATGACAGTAATCCTATATGTCCCAAAACCCTAAACCTCGTCCCTTATAGCTGGAAGTTAAATGGTATACTCTATGAAACCTAAACGACCAAAATCAGGAACGACCAAATTTCCTACTAAACCTAGAAGCAAATGTGGACAAAATGTGAGTCTGACATGCTCTGCAAAGGGTTGATCCTAAAAGGCCAAATCGTCCAACAAGAAGTTGAACACCCGAAACCTCTAACCTTAGTGCTAAAAATTAGATATTATTCACCAAGAAACCAGAACCAAACCGTCTCTAAAATCAGCAAGGACAAAATTTCTACAAAAACCAGTAACAAATGTGGAAAATGCAGTTAAAGCACTCACCTCATGTGTATATTTCTTAATAGGAATTGTAAATGCTCTTCCAAGGCCAAGATCTGCTATTTTTACTACACCTCTTTGCTTATCCACCAAGAGATTGTGAGGCTTCAGGTCCCTGCCATATTATAGGCTGCCTTTCAATATTGGAGCGTGAACAGAGAATGTTTTAATGACATCCTATTCCTCCTTGGATATCCTTTGCATTTATGGGAATTTTCTTGTGTAACCAAATTCCTCCATGATAGGTTTGCAATAGTAACAACCTTACACTCTTTATCATCATCAAAGAGTTTCCAAAACATGGGATAGGCAAGAGGATGGTAATACTGGATTTGAATAAGCAATTGAATGCCATGAAAATCTTGGTCTTCACATCCTTCAATTTAAGTGCTTCGGATTTTGAGTTTAGATGTGCCCAAAGAGATTATTTTATGTTCGAACTCATGTAATTTGACAAATCTAGCCCTATTGACTTATCTTTTATTGTTTCAACTGCCTTTCGAGCTTTTGTACCATTCCATATAATTTATTAGTGCTTGCAATAGCTTGGGTTAGGTTCCTAAAGACTATCTCCCATGTCTGCCTATGCCATTCAATTTTGTCTATCACATGCATTTTGTCGTTTCCTTGGAACAATTCTTAGCTCAATTATTTTAGAACTATATATGACTACATATTTGATTATATTAATCAGATTTGTTGGATTTATTTACTTATTTATGGTTGAGAATTTATTTGCAGCTCTGTGTCTTATTATCTCAGTGTTTCAGGTTTTATTCAGCAAATTTAAATAATAATTACTTCAAAAATGAAGAAAATGACTTCAAAGAGTCCACTAGTTCCAATTGTAACTCTTTATGATCTTTGTGGAGTACATATGTTGTGTAGGCTTTAAGTTTAGTTTAGTTTTGAGGGTGCATGCATGGTCCGTTTTTCAAATAGTGTACATCCTTAGGCTGTCCAAGGTGCTTTTATGGGAGTTGTCTATTTCTGGATGAGAGCTTAGTTCTATAGGAGGCACTAACAGATTTGCCTGATGTGTAGTTATCCATGGAGCTAGGGTGTACTAGGTGTTCTGAGTAGGGTTAGGGTTTGACACAGTGAAACCAAGTTCTTATTGCACTGTTTAGAGACATTATTTTACCTTATTTTGTTATCTGAGGAAGGAAATGTAGGGTGCGCCACTGTGTTGGTTAGTGAGTTTTGGTTTTGAGCTATTGTTGTGTATTAACTTCTTTCTGTATTCAATAGAAGATGGATATGTTTGAGAGTTAAGATATTTAACAGAAGTATGTGCTTGTAGGTAACCTTACTTAGATCTAGGTTATTCTTTCAAAGTTGAAAAACTGCTTACAGTGGCTTGCTTTCTATGATCCTTGTTGACTGCAATGAATAATTAGATCTGAAGCATATTGCTACTGTGACTTAATAAATACCATAAGACAATAATAATAAGCCCAAGACCGTTGCACATTAACCATAAGAGGCTAATAAAGTCATATGTTTTTCTGTTGGTGACTTTCCAAGTGTTTTTCTAAGGTCTGGTATATGTTTTCTGATATCTGAAATATGCTTTTGGAGATCTGGTGTACTTGTTTCAGTAAGAAGAAATCAATTTGCTAAGGTTAATATCCATAAGAAATCACTTATCAGTCTTGGGAGCATCATTTTGAAGCTAATGGTGAAGTATTAAGTGATTTATTTTGTGAAATATTGTTCATCTTTGCAGTGGAAAAAGATGCCCCAAGACATAATATGAATTGACATAACAATTTCAAAAGGGGAATAAGTATCTAAGTTATCATTGTAGCATCTTTTGTGGACTGATATCATTTGTGCTTAGCTCGCAAATAAAACTGCTTTACAACCAACCAAGCTGTTGTTGGCTTTTCAATGTAGTGAATGCATAAAACCATAATGTTGTTAGCATTTCAAAGCAATAAAACAACCTAGGTTGTAAGCCAGAATGTTTCTGTGACAAGAAAAAGACACAATCCATCCAAAATCCACATCATAATGTGGTTACAACCAAAAACATATGACACCCCTATTCTTTATGGCCTTGAGAATCTTGAGTGCCAAAACTCCCCGGGTTACCTTCTTGAGCCAGGTAGGTTGGCCTACCTATCAAGGGTTGGTTAGGAAATGGTTGATTGCTGCCATATGATTGACTCCAATTTACAGCTTCCAACCATGGAGGTATTGAGTACCCATACCTCACATTTGCACTATTGACCCCTACATTAAGTGGAGGTGTGTAATGAGCATACATAGAATTGGCACCAACTCTGGTAGGAATAAGGCAAGTGGGTAAACCCTCAATTTGATAGTGAGGCACTTGAATGTTTATGAGATCTTGGAATAATGGTGTATTATCTGCAATGGAGTCCAATGAGTTTGAAATAATCCTGGTTTCATTAGCTATTCTTGTATCATTGTCAACCATATTGATCATCCCTTGTTCCTTTTCAAGCATTTGTTGTGCCTTTCGTTTTTCCTTTTCATGTCTTGCCATTTGCTTTTGTTGGTCCTTAACTTGCCTTGCTTTATCTCTTTCAATCCTTTCATCTACTTGACGTTGTGCTGCAAAAATCCTTGTTGCCTTCTTCTCCTTGACTAGATCCTTCTTTTTCTGTTTTAATTCTTGCATTTCAAATTTCTTTTTGTTTTAGACTCAACTAACAGATTTATATAGTCCTCTGAGGTGAGTAACTGTGAGCTTCGGCCCAGATGAAGACTACCCGATGCACCTTGCTTTTTTTTCATTGATACTCTCTGTACTGGTAGCTTTAGGAACCGTCCAAGTGTCTTCTCCACCTATCCCACCTGCATGTCATTGCTTGGTACTTCCCTTTCAGTATCTGTTGGAACTGATTGAACTATATCATTATCTTCATTTGATGCCTCATTATGTACATCTTCTTCCATTGATCTATTGTCCACAAAAAAATGAACAATTTCACTGTTCAATTCTGCTGGTTGTGAGGGCATGTTCATGCTTTCTTCATTGGTTGTTGAGACACTGTGTGCATTCATATTGATCATTACTTTTGCTAGCCATGAAGGTGGGGTTACTTGGCTTGGAAATGTTAATTGGTTATTGTCAACTGCATGTTCAACAATATCATTAACAATATCAGCAATAGGAATTTCATGTTCTTGAGTTGGTGGAACAATCTCCATGTTACTGCGAATTTGTTCATTGTTATATTGTGTTTCACATACAGTTTCATCATCTTCAGCATATAAGTGTCCTTGAGACAAG
>APFE030473784.1:80110-116146 GCA_000404065.3 Pinus taeda | reverse complement strand
CATCTCATTAATGAGAGTCCATGAATCTCTCCCTCCACCTCTAGAGTCCTAATCAAAATAGGAACTGATAAGACACGTCTTCTTAGAGTTTCAATACAATTAGGAGATGTGACACATATCCTCATGATCCCATGATTCTTTCCACTCAATTTGAATTTGGCCTTAGAGTGCCACATAAAGGTATTCTAGAAGCCTCCTTTTGACCTACACATGTCAACAATCTCAACCCACTTGTTAGGTATAAGCATATGCATATTATTTTCTAATTTTTAACCACAAATTTACTTAAAAGGCTTAGAATTAATAAAGATTGGAAAAACATAAATGTGGCCTAATGATAATGAAAGTGGGATGAATGTGATGACATAGTAGTGAAATGGAGGTGATATAATGGACATAATAGTGAAAGTGTAATGGAAATGAATGACATTTTCAAGATCCAACATCTACAGAGATTAAATTTGTGTGAGATCAACTGTTAAACAACGTATTGAATTTTGCGTGTTTGGAAATAACTCGGATGTGGAATAAATCGATTCGATTTTCCTCATTTGAAATGATGTTGGAGTTATTTGTTGCGCTGGTGCTTTCCACGACTGCCTTTTTGCTTTCTTTTTCCACGACTTTTCCCTTGGTAACTGTGGCTATGATTTGTGTTTCATCTCATGAGTTTGAACCCAAGTCTTGTTGTCCAACAACTTTGGTCTTTTGTTTCCCTCTATTGTTAAATTTCTTCATTCGTAATTCTCGATGAAGCAACTAACAATGCGCTTCATCATGGCCCTCTTTGGAACAATTCTTACACACAGGTTTTTCCCCTTCTTTCTTAATAGAAGCATTTTTCTTATACTTTCCTTTAAAATTCTTTCCTTTTTCACCACTCTGGAATGGCTTCTTCTTACCTTCTTCCTGTACATTTTTCCCTCTTTCTTCAAGGCATGTAGCTTGAACACAAACCTCATCAATATTCGTAGGATTAAACATAAAATGGTGTGTCGAAGATAGCTATGCAAGCCTCCTATAAATTTCAGCAAAGTATCTTGTGACTGCAAGTCTACTCCTAACATAAGATCTCTTCTCCTAAACTCTTGAATATACTCTTGCACATTTTAACCTTTCAACTGTCTGAAATTTTTCCAAATCATGATAGTTTTTTGGATATGGGCTAAAGGCTAGAATTGTCTTTTTGTAGCAGCAATGAAATCAGACCAAGAAATAGAGATCTTACCATGTTTTTTGATCTCATCTTGAGTCCTTGATTCCCACCAAATGAGTGCTACACCCTAAATTCTCAATGAAGCCAATTGAATTTTGATATCATCCTCTTGAAGATTCTAAATCCTACAATACACCTCCAACTAACGAATCTAGTTATCCTGCTTCTCTGCATTAACTTCTCCATTGTACATAGGCAACTTGAATTTAACATCAAGCTTGAGAAAAGGAGATTTACTAGCTCCTTTTGTAGCATGATGATGAGTATGACTAAGGTTTGTTTTAGTGGAAGATTTGAAGATTCTTTTGAAGTAGAAGATGAATAATATGGTGGAGAGGGTGGAGGATTGTCTCCATTCCCATTACCTCCTCCTGAATAGCCTTCTCCTTTGGGAGGTTTGGAACTTTCTCCTTGCATTCTGCTATTCCTCTCTTCATAGAGGACCTTCACCATCTCAATCATATCAAAGAAAGCCTTTATGAAGGTCTTCTCATCTTCTGTCATGATAGGTTTTCCTTCATGAGACATGGTCTCTGGAGTCTCAACTACAACTTCTACAACTTGAGGATGTACTAGTGTAGAAGACTTTCAAAACATTTCTCTTCTTCCCCTTGAGCCAACTATAGGGCTTTCAACTAGCTTCCCTTCTCCTCTTTTGAGTTTTAACCTTGTTAGCATGAGACAAAACTAGCAAACAATACTCCTTCTTTGCACAAGCAAATCTAGTACGCAAAACTAGTGCTCTGATACCAATTTGACCTTAAATGGAGGAAATCAGTAATGTTGTGTTAATTCCCAATTAGAATAAAACCCAATATGCTTATCATTTTCTTATCAAGTACTTAAGGGTTCACCATGTTTTCTTAATTAACTGATTCCCATGAGAGTTTCTTATGTAAATGTTATGAACAATTTCACATAAAACAGATGTTGAACAATAGAAAAATAATAGCAAAGAACATCAAATACAACACGCAACGCAGATATTTGATGAGGAGTTCACCCCTCTTGGGCTATGTCTCCTTGGTCCAGCTTCCATTGCTTGGGCCTCTCTATTATGCTCAAACTTACAACAAAAGTTTGTTTACAGTGCTCAATTGCCTCTGAAACCTGTCTCAATTAATTCATCATGCTCAAAAATGGCTATTTAGCCTATTTTGGCATCCAATTTGGATAAGAACTGAAGAAGTTATGACTTCTCCTAGTTCGCCCACTATTCGTTCCACAAAATGCTCCAAAACCGGCATAATTCTACAAATTAGCCTCAAAATCTGGTAACTGGGCAAGAATTGAAATTGGTGAAGTATGGAGGGCTGAAGGTCTTGTTAACATGGTAGAATGTTGCAATTTCCATATCAGCAGACTCGGCGATATATTAAACTATGATTCACAAACACCTCACGTCTGGGGTCTTATCACATTTTGCAATTCGGCAAAGAACCGACGGCAGTTACAAAGCAAGACTTTTTCTTATTTCAAGTTGTGATTGCAATCTACAATTTATAGCATCGCAACCTGGTACCTGTCAGGGGCTGATTCTGCGTTGTTCTCCCCTCGCTGATCTGTGATTACGATTTTTGATGGTCATATTGCATCACAACCCTAAACCTGTTGGGGGTGATTTGTAACACCTTTTTCCACCATGAAACTTGAGATTTGCGATATGCGGGGGCCAATGGCAGGTTGTCACTTGGCGCCTCCTCATTCGGTGAAGGATTTTCCACGTCATCCAATCCTGCCATGTGGGTAAGTCAAAGCTGAACTTTGACTTGCTCTAACTTCTACATATGAGCTCGGATTTTAGTTTTGTTCACATTGTTGGATTCAGAATGATGAGCTCTTCAATCTGAATTTGAGTTTGACAAGATTCTGACAATTTGATTTTTGAACATAAACTTGAGCACCTAATAAATGGGACATGTCCTCTTCCTCTTCTTATGTCTTGGGACACTATTCAGCAGATAAATTTACACCTACGAGAATAAGAACCTTCACTGGTTTATTATCATGCATATTAAAACTCTGCAGTATTGTCTCGACATACTTCCTTTGTTTTAATCAGAGCTTCTTCGGTGACCCCCCCACATGTGGGGTAGTCATGGAAATAATATAACACACCCCCAACATGTATCACTCTACATAAACGTCATGTTATCACAATATTGACATCTTTATCAAGTAGGTCTCCATCAAGGACAACACATTAGCCATAATGCCAACAATCTCCCCCTTTGGACTTTATGGAAACCACTTTGGTGTTTGGTCACCACCTGTATGCACCTACAAACACATCTGCAAATACCAAGAATTCTCACCAAACTACTGTCCAAGTAATATTTTCCAAACACCAATCTTATCTCCCCTTTGACATCAAGGAAAAAGGATTGATCAATGTTGAATAAAGACTTATCCCCCTCTTTGTAGAGAGAATCACTAAAAACTACATGTTGACCATGCTCCCTCTTCGCATATGTTGAATCATCTGAAGATATACAAGATTTGATGACTCAACCAAATATGACATTTCATATGACCAATGACTCCATGATTACATCAATCACCCAACGCAATGGGGTTACATATTTAACCTAACTCTACATCAATGTCCCAACATGATAGGATTATATACATGAATGACTTGAACTCAGTAGCCAATATATGAAAAAAAATTGCAATGATTTACAACATGGGTCTTTACATGACCTTTACATCAAGAGATAGATATGAAATTTATAACCAAAACCAGGGTCCTAAATAGTGAGGTAGCAAGACCATGATAATCATTAGCAACCATCATACACCTTATAGGAACCTAAAACATGAATATCTAATCGTAGCAACATAGAAAACATCATGAACATCCTCATCATCATCATGTAAGACAGTGTAGTCATCAATATGCGACTAAGTGTGTAGTGCTTCCAAGAATCACCAAGCAGATGTAGCAACAACATATTAATAATCATCCTCTTGACATTATGTAACATGCTTTTTCCATATATAGGAATAGTTATAATACATAAGAAATAATATCGATATTTTGAACCATAATTCCATCATATTATCTTCATGCATCCATCAAAGACAAGGAGAGCCTTCAACATCAATAATGACCATAGCATATACATCATCAAGTGTATCAAGTGTCATTATCGCACCATAAACAATTTCACCAAAGTGAAACTCAAGTAATCATCCATAAGATCACTATCTACAATTCATCCAACATTGATAACCCATGACATGGTGACAACAATTTGTATATATCTTCTCATCAATGAAAGATGCCAACAACAATGAGTAAATCATGAACTCATCATCATCAACCAATCATAGCATAATATTTTTCAATCAAGCTATGTTAGTAACTCATTTCCTTGATCTCATGTAATCAAGATCAACATGCTCTCTTTATACATAAGAAGCACCAAAATCCTCAAGTAGCATATACATCATCATATGTATCAACAACATGTGTGCAAACAAAGAGAACCTTCAGTCATCACAAATCTGATCAGCAACATCACATCTCTAGTATACATATCTTCAAGTTTTAACAACAACTTTGAGCAATATATTGGCATCATCCATATGACATAATGACAATAACATATCAATGTAAACAAGCAGTGAGTGAATCATAAGCTCATCATGATCAACCAATTCCAACAACAACCATCTCCTAAACATCCCTTTATCAAGTGCAACTCAAGTAACATATAAACATCAACCATAAGTTCATCATATCCAATCCATGCCTTATTGATAGCTAATGATCAACATATATCTTCTTATCAACTTCATCAAAGAGTGAGCAAGCCAAAGACACCATCATCCAACAAAGAACCATAATGCCAACAATGCACTATTGGAAGCATAACATATTCTCCCCCTGAACCTATGCCAACTATTCACCATCAACTCTGATCATATCGAATTTATCAATCAATCAGTGCATCAATGAACCATTTCATCAGAAACAATAGCATAATACTTTCAACAACTTGTAACTTCAGCATTCCTAAGCATAATATCACCAATAGTCTGCAATAAACTAATATGAGAACCAGAAAGCCAATAATAATCTGATGGAAGCACATGAGATGCTCCCCCTGAATCTATGCCACTTTTATCCATCTCGGAGAAACATACACAACTGTCTAGATTAAAACTCACGTATATACATGATTTTCCTTCATGAGATATGCATACATAAAGTAAAATTTTAAACTTTTCATAACAATAGCTCCCCTTGAACATATCATACCTATTCTTGTTCACTGCTACTTTGTCAATGCAATGTCTGTAGTATAATCATCACCAAATGAATATCAAAACAACATAGGGAACTAAGATATACATGCACAACTCCCTCTGAGATTATACACCAATGATCTTGTAGACCTAATAATCATCACCTACCCTTCATGAGGTTATTTACCTAACATTCACGTTTGCAATCATTGTTAGACGTATGTTTTTAAGAGCAATGGATTGTTGTACAGGATTTCTTCCCTACGTCTCTAACTGATGTTCCTTCTTTCTCTAAATCTACTTGCAATTTCCAATTGTGTATTGGAACTTATCCCATATTATGCTTCCACCCCAAATGCTTGACCTGCAATCAGTGGCCTTATGCCCAAATGAGTTACAAGAAAAACAATATCCGTGAAACCATCCTTTATGCCTAGATATTGGTCTTAACTTTGATCTGGGAGATTTCCCAACATTATGTTGTTTTTGTCACCACATTGTGTATCTGAAGCCATGTGATTGTATCCAATGTTTTTCTTTATTAGAGAGCGTTGTTCATTAATAATCTTCCCTAGAGATTTAGATGCCTTTACCCATTTGTTGATTTTCCCATAATCTTCTCTTAGAGTCACAACTTCATATTCTAATTTTTCACAATGGTTATCCTTTTCTTGAAGTTTCTTTGCTAAGACTTATGTTCTTCTATTGATTGCTTCCAGTTGCATTCTTAACATGTTTATTTCCTTGACCATGCTACTTTTTTTTAATTTCCATTTCTTTTCCGGCATTGTTGAGTCTATAAATTTCATTTAATGTTTCCAATAAATAATTTTCTTTACAACTATATAATTCATTAATTGATTTATCTTCAAGAGCCATAAGTAACAAATATTCTTAATCTAATTCATCACCCTCATTATTGAAATAATATTCATTATCACTTTCTTCCAGAGCATCCATAAAGACATCATCAAATTCATCTACACATTGTTCTTCAAATACCATAAGTACTTGATAACAACTGTTAGAATCTGAGTCTGGATTTTATTGATCATTAGATGTGCTTTGATTATATTCATTGAATAAAGATTTTCTTGTCAAAAAACTTATTTTGGAAATTTTCTTGCCAACATCCTTTCTACTCTCTTTCTTATCATTTTTTTTCTTTATATGGACATTTGGATGCATGGTGACCTACTCTAACTAAATTCACTTCTTCCTCATCTGAAATGTAGCTTGTATATTTAGGCATTTCCTTTTCTTTCCTTTATATGTGGATTTGAAGGTTGGATTTGAAGGTTGCTTCTCTAATATCTTATACAAAATATGTTAGGATCCCATGGAGTTGATCAATACTGAGACTCTTCAAATCATGCATTTCTTCAATGGCAGAGACTTTGGAATTGAACTTTGGAGTTAGTGATCTAAACTATTTTCAACAACAGTATCATCCTTTATTTCATTACCAATATTTTTCATTGAGTTAAAAATCTCATATAATCTAAGGAAAAATATTGCAATACTTTCATCATCATGTATTTTAAGGGTCTCATGCTTAATTATATATGTTTGAAGTTTAGCACTATTTACCTTAGTTTCACCTTCATAGCTTTGGACAATCGTATCCCATATAGCCTTTGTAGTTATTGAATTTAGGCTTCTGTGATCCATATCAAGCTTATTAAGAAGGTTTTTGGCGATAATCACATCAAAATTCATTATCTACATGTTTCGAACCAACAAGTGTGGTTCATCGTCAGGACGAGATGAAGAATCAGGTCATGGAAACAAGTTAAATAGAGAGATCAAGCATTCAACAGCGATAAAAAACAGCTACTATTGACCAAGGAAACGGCTACAAAGGACTGGGTAACAACTACATTTGACAGGACCAAGAGACAGGGAAAGGAATATTAATTAGTTAATTAATTAATTGATTTATTAAATAGTTAGTTTGTTAAATCAATTCATTATTATTTTTATTTGTAACAAATAAATTTGTTTATATTTAACTAAATTATTTTAATGAACTTAAACTCAGAACCTGAAACCTAAATAATCTGATATCCTCTTTATTATTTTAAAACTAAATAAACTACCCAAAGATTTGTATTATTATAGGAATATTATAAAAATAATAACTAGTAGTTGTTTTTTATAGCCATTGAATGATCGATCTCTCTATTTAACTTGTTTCCATGATCTGATTCTTCATCTCGTCCTGACGATGAGCCACATTTGTTGGTTCAAAACATGTCGACAAATGATTTTTGATGTGATTATCGCCAAAAACCTTTTAATAAGCCTTTATAGTATTCAACTGCATGAATTTCACAAATTTAGATTCAAACAAGATTCCAAAGATAACATTAATTTCCCTTGATTTGGTCTCTTAAAATTTCTTCCCTACATCATTTTTGAGGATGGAGGTTGGATGTTGATATCCACCTTCAACAATTACCCATACATCAACTCCAAGTGCTTGCAAAAATTCTCCCATTCTGACTTTCCAAAATACACAGTTAGTTCCATTAAACAAAGGTGGCTTAATAGAAAATGTTCCTTCTTGACTACTCATCTTGATGGATCTCCTTTTAAGAAATCAAGCTTCTTATGAGGACCTTACTATTGATTCCATTGTTTGGAAATACTTGAGATGTGGGGTGGGGGGGGGGGGTGGCGGAAAGGGGTGTGAATCAATATTTTTAACTCACTTTAAACCTTTTTCGTTTAATATTCTAATTTTATATACATGACTTTAATTCATGAAACCAGTGTATGTACGCGAATTTTGTGAAGGAAAACATCATATCCAGTTAACTAACTTTCCATATATTTCATCATATTTTCATCTTTAACCAGTTCATCATTACTTCATTATTCATTCATTAATCAGAAACCATGAGCAATAAATAATATATAGATCATTAACACATAAGAAACATATCAACACACATGAACACCAATATTTTAGGTGGAAACTCAATGTGGGAGAAAACCACTATTGTCATCATCTTTGTTTCTTCTTCTATTATTAAGAAAAACATTTTACAATCTTGTACTCGCACAAAATCTTACCAACACGCAAGCACCCACCTACAGGAGGCTACGACCTCCACTCATTCTCTAACACCCACTATAAGGGAGCTCCAACCCACTAATCTCAATTATTGGCTCCTACTGGAAGGGAGCACCTACCCCCTACACAAATTTACCATCTACTACCGGAAGGAAGCTTTGACTCCTTCACTGAAGGCTCCAACCCTCAACACCCTTCGTGGACCACGTTTAATAATATTTCATACTGGACCCACTTCAACCAAAAAATAATTCTAAAACCAAACATTGAACCTACTGGATCAATGTATTACCATCAAACCAATCACTGAATCTCAATCAACCATTGCAACAAGATCAAACCAATCCATAACAGATATAAAACATTAGATCATACCAATGCACAACCATTCATCAATATACCAAACCATATACTGTTAATCATCACAAAAACGAAGTGTTGTTCTTGCAAACTCTAATCAGACATACAACAGAATTTATATGCTACTTCTATGAAGCAAACCCATGTATGTACATGCTTCCTCTATATCATAACTGTGTACAAGTATAAAATCAATAACAATTGAATCTGAAACATATTATTAATGAAGCGACCACTAAATCAATCACAGATCACTAAACCAATTACAGATCGCCACATTGTAGCATCATCACTAATCAACAATCAATTCCATAACTAATTCAACCCAATCAATATTGTCAAACACAGATTATCATGATAGGGACACCATCGACAGACATCAACACATAGAACAAAATTGATCAAGTGTCATAAACAAGCCATACTGCAAAACCCTAGTATATATATGTGAATTCCACAAAACATATCGCCATATGTACGCAACTACCATGCATAACACCCATGTACAGATCTCAACATACAGTATGAATTCGCAGAATTTATACGCGACCCTGCAGAGGAAAACCGGTGTATGTATGCAATCATTCAGAGGCAAACCAACATATAGATATGAAATCACTGAATTATACTTTCGCTATATGACCCAACATATGTTAAACTCAAATATCAGTATACATACTATTACAGTCACACATCATTATATGTAGATTCATGGCATCATCATAGATATATCAAAACATAAACTCACCAATCAATATTTATTTATTTCAGATCTATCAGATATGAGCCATATACATGTTTCCTGATGCACACCTATTTCAGATCAGATTATTATTGTATAACCCATAAATTGTACACCAAACACCTTGATCTCTATCCCCTTATATATATTTAGCCTTATTCAATAGCTTAGGAAAATCCCTTGGTAATGTCATTAGTATTCTTAGATGGGATCAAATTACCAGTGTCACTCCCATTACTATGGGCCAATACCTTGGTAAAGACCCCTAGTATCCAGATTACCATGGTGCGGATTTTGTACGGAACTTTTCTTCACAATACCTGTATACGTACACGACCTTGATTCTCAATGCCCATGTATACTTTCTCAAAATTTACCTTTATCATCCATCTATCTCTAAACTAGCATTCCTTTGTCCATATCACCTATAGCATTTGTATCACTCTACATAAACATCCTATTATCACAATGTTGACATCTTTATCAAGTAGGTTGCTATCAAGGACAACACGTTAGCCAATAATGCCAATATATATATATTATATTATAATATATATTATATATATATATATATATATATATTATATTATATATATATGTTAAAAACTTCTCATAAATTTAACTTAATTTTGATTTATCAAATATAAATATGGATCATACATCTTGACGTGCAAACCTTTTTTTAAGTTTTTCACTCAAATAAATATTTGTGCCTAAATATATTTGGGCTTTATCCAGACTTAGTAACTTTAAATTTAATATATATTTATTTTGATTTACTTTGTCTTGTATATATACAGATAAACTAGTATTTTAGTTAAGGTAGACTTCGAATTATTTTATTTTTGTTTTAAAACTACTTTTAAATGCCACACGTAACTCCACATTATTACACATCTCCTTCCAAAGCATATATCAAGAGTCTAAGGATTTTATTTACTTTTAATTAATTATTGTTAAGAATATATGCTCTAGCATATGATTTTACAAGTTCAAATATAGAAGGGGTAGAGTATGTACACTTATAAATAGTCAAATCTGAGAGAGTCCCTTATACTACAAATAATGGGGTTTCCTACACCAATTTGGTGTCACTTGTCTTTAACACAAACACACACACACACACACAACTTGATGTTGAACAGAAAAAGAATAACACATCTCCATTGTATTAGATTCTCAAAAGCTCCTTTATATACAAAAATAAGAAATACTATAAACCATTAAATATTCACTTTTAGACTTTGGAAACCTTTAATATATTCTAAATTTTTAAATTAATTTCATTCATATGAAAATTTAAAATATATATATATTTTTTAAGAAAATCATAATTTTCATTTAAAAAGTTTTGAAGATAAAATTGATATATGCACAAAGGTGCATTCAAATAAGGGTTGTTTTAAAGAAAACCCATCCATACAAAAATAAAAATAGCAAGCCTATAAAAATTTCCCCATGTCCTGTTCGGTAAGTTCATCATTTACATGACATAAATACATATTAAAAAATAAGAAGCTTCTTGCTAGTTAGGAAAAAATATCTCAAATGTTGTCCTCGATCATGAACAAAGTTGTTCTGCAAAACTTCTATGAAATGTTGGTGGTAGTACTCATAATATGTATCATCTATTTTCTCCACGATTTTCAATGTGCCCAAATTATGTTATACACCTACCTTGGAAAGTGCATCGTTGATGGTGCTCCTTTCCCTATAGATGTGACAACAGGAAATATGATCAAAAACATGTTTCAACTACATGATCTCTTCTAGAACAGGTATCAGTGTGTGAATGTGACATCTTCTGACCTCATTGAACCAATTTATAATAACAAAAGAATCCCCGAAAATTTGTAGATGCCTCCATCCTTTTTCAGTAGCAAATAAAAGCTAAATCTTAATATTGAATAATTTTGAGTAATTATTGGTACCCCTTCCTAGCCCACTTTGTATTTTATAGAAATTATTTTCTTTCAAATATCGAACAGCCCCCCGGGCTGCTTGCCCCCCCACCCCACAAAAGGGAGACCCCATTAAAATAAGCCTAGGTATGGGAGTAGTCCACTTCTTCAATAGTTATATTATGTAGCATGTGAATAGAGACAACTCTAGAGATTAAACCATAAGTGGCTAGGACTTGAGCTACCATCCTTTCAGGAGTTTTTTTTCTTCTTGGAAAATGTCATTATTTCATGCAATCTAAATGCCCCAGCTGATGGCAAGAGGGATATTTTTGAGTTATTTTAGGGTTCCATGATCCCACCAAGATCTCCAAGCATCATTACTTGAGATACCTTGCCACATAGAATCTAATGTCAAGGAATTGCATACAAGATTCCATACAGTAGTGGCCAAAGGGCATACTAAGAAAAGATGGTCCAATGTCTCCTATACATTTTTATAGAGTGTACACCAGCTATGCCCTATTATTCATCTCTTCTTTAAGTTATAACCAATGGGGATCTTATTTTCTAGTATGCACCATAGAATGAGTCTATATTTTTCCAAACAACTCAACTTCCATAATTTATTCCACCACGAAGCTAAAGCTCCTAGTTCTTTGTCAGCAATGATATGAAAATAACCCATCTTTGGCATGTATTCCCATGAGGGGAGTGCACCAACTCAATTTTTTGGCCCTATCCCCCAATCTTACATGAGAAATGTTGAGAGAATTTGTATAATCCTGCCACTGACCTAACCTGTAAATCAACATATTTAATTGATTAGCATATACCCATCCCTAATCCCATATAGTCGTTTTATACAGAATAAGCACTTGGTTTTGAGTAAGCCTCACATTATCATTAAGGAATTCAACAAGCTCCCATGGAAGAAGATAATTATCTCCACATCCAACCCATGGGTATGTACCAATTTTGAAATTTTCACCAAAGCCAATATTCCACGCTAGCCTCTTCTCAACCATGGTGAAGGAGGTTAATACAAATTTCCAAACCCTCACATCACTCTCAATTCCCCAATACCCAATCTATCTACTACAAAAAAAGTTGATAGGAACACATTAAGATTCATTCATACACACTATCAAAACAAAAAATTATAAAGAAACATATTTGTTGACATTCATCCTTTGGCAACTTCTAAGTAAGTATATTTCATATTTTTCTAGCATAAGTACAAATAAGTATGCAAAAACTCATTCAAAATTTTTATTACATCAATATGTCTTTTTTTAAATCAAAAATATTTTACAACAATGTCTTTTTTTACATCAAAAATATTTTACAGCAATATGTCTTATACAACATTATAACATTGTACATCATCAATTTAAGTTTTGCCTCTTCTTATTACGACCCATAAAATTCAAAATTTTATCATCCATTTCTAGATTTTCATCTTCTGGTTGGGCTATTCTGATGTGCTTGTAATTTATTCCTATGACAGATTGCAACCTTCGTCGTGATGTTCTCATAGAGTCGAGGATGTTGTGGGGGAGCATTGCCTACAAAAAATATTAAATTTATATGGTTAGTTATTGAATATCATTGAAGTAGTTTTTTAATACTCAAAAATACCTTTGCAATGTAATTATTTACCTTGTGCACTAGTCGACACCATTGTAATGATTGCCTCATGGTCCTATTTTGGTTGAGGATCCTTTTGTACAGCATGCTCTGCCAATCAAACTACAAACTTTATAAGTAAAAAATCATAAATGAATAAGTAAAATAAATAGAAGTACATAATTGATAAGTACAAAGTTATTAAGTATATGATTAATATAAAACCCTATTACAGTCAAGGGCCTCATTTGTTGATGCAATGTCTTGGGGTTGCACCCCACTATCATGGGGCTCCTTGGGAGAACCAAATTGTTTTGGTTGGTGTGCACTATTAGAGGACTGAAGCTCAGTAGTCATGCAATCATCTATATTTTTACTACTCCCTTGCTAATTAAAGCAAAGCAACACAACAAATTTATATCAAACATGATTGTATTTTATAAATAATGAAAGGACAATGTGGATTGATTTCTTTTACCCTATCCTTCACATTGGATCTTGGGTTTATCCCCATGCTTTTTTAGTGTTTGAATACGCCTTTAAATCCCAACTTTAACCCAATCTCAAATTATTCATTCGTGGCTTCAGTTTTGAATACATCCCCTTGCATTGCATTAGAGTATTGATATGTGCTAGCTCAATTACTATAATGTTGCAAGGTGATATAATAGATAATATTATTAAGAAGTTTTGGGTACATACAATTCATTCCTATAGGTTCAAATAGCCACCCTAGCCTAGTTTTTGTTTCACATGGTTCTCAAGCCTTTCCTTGCTTTCCTTCAAAGTTTTGGGGAGCCTATGAAAAAATTCAAGTATGTTATATACTACAATTTTATTCAAAACTAAAGAAAATTAAATGCGTTGAATTCAATATGTACTTTGTACCTTGTTTGAACAGGTGGTGATTTCCCTTCTTTTCTCAATTCCTTCTCATCGTCATCCTCAATGAGGCCCTTCCATTCAATATCAAGAATCATGGGAGGGTGATCATACCTAGGGTTTTCTATCAATCTTTTCCTATAATGGCCTCGTAGATATTTTAACTATTTTCCAACTATGGTGGTGACCCTAGTTTTATTGAAGGTATCTACCCCAAATAGATCTTCAAGGTAGTCCAAAAGTTCCCTTTTAAGGTTGGAATTTTGGCAATTCCACCTTATGTGTATGGTGGGACCAAAAGTATCTAATGCTTTGTCATCCATTTTTGTATAAAACAAGTTTTTACCTACATGTAAAAATATATGATCATTAGTTTGAAAATAATAATATAGATTACTTATGTTTTAGATAGAAAGCATGAAACTGATAAAACATAAAAAAGAATACCAAGAATATTTAATGTTTTTATTGGAATTCCTTTCTCATTCACTAAAAATGTGTAGTCAATTTTCCTCGTGCTCTTAACACATGATCCTCTAGGAAATATAAATGAACCCATATTTTCATCAGTGTTAGGGTCAGATTTGTCACCACCTGATCTAGAATCTGACTGCATGTTTGGCTCGGGGGTCATGTGCTCATTAGTCACAACCAATAGTGTGGACATAGTGTTAATGCTACGAGCATTGTCACTCAAAGGTAGAATAGTGAATAGTTGCCTCGCAGATATATGCCAGGTGATAGTGATGGCTAAACACTCATGTCTTGTCTCGTCAATTCCATTAGTACCAACACCGCATTGAGGATCAACTGACTACTGCGGGGTGAAAAGTTCCTCCGAGTAACTCTACATAAGAAATAAAATACATTTTCTATTAAATAATGTAAAAGTTAACAAACAAATTTTAGAATTAAAGTTATGACATAAAATAAAGAAAAAAATAAAAAGAAAATCTTACTTTTAAATACGATTATTACCTTGCATGGTTGGATATATTTTTTCAATTTATTAATCCTAGCCTCGGTCATAGGATTTCCATCACTATTGTGAATTAACTCCATAATTTGATTGTTTGTTTTCCTCACTTACTTTTGTATTGTCACCTCAAGGTTAGGGGATGATCTGAAATGTTGGGAAAACTTGTTAATGTTATGCAAGCTCCCTCATCAATATTAAAAACATGTGTTTAGGATCATGTCAAATTAACCAGAATGTGAAGGATTATGTATCAAGTTATGTGCTTTTTTTATGAGCATTTTATGACGTTACTTAGTTGTTTAAACACATGTATAACAAGTAAATAATAGAGAAGTAAAACACAACAAACTCATAACACAAGAATTTGATAAAGGATTTCACCCCTCTTGGGCTACATCTCCTTGAACCTGCTTCATTGGCTAGGCCCTCTTTTGAATAAATGGTCAATTCTCTAATTACATACAACTGCAGTGCTCCAATGGCTTTGCAACCTAATCCATTGGATTCAGAACACACAAAAACCCCAAAAATGACTCTCCAAGCTCTACAATTGGACTTTAGTTGATCTAGGATTGACCTCCTCTCATGGTGGCCCTAAGCTTTCTTAAACTTCAACGTAGAAAAATCATGTACATAAGTGCCTTTTTGTCTCTGCAACCTATTCCATTGTGTTTAGAGAATCCAAATCATCTAGGAATGACTCTTTCTGAGCCAAAATTGGTAGAAAATAGCCAAAGTTATGGCCTCTTCAGTTTCTCCACTATTCAATCCACAAATTGCACCAAATCCAGCATGACCCTACAATTTCTCCCCATTTTCCGCTAACATAGCAACAAATTCCCCAATTTTCAGGCGAATTTGTAGGGCAGTTAGCTGACCCAATAAATCCCGCCAGCAGTTGACAATTAATGCTAGCGTTTAATGATTTTGGTCACATGCGGAGAGGTTAAATGCTAGCGGTTAGTGTTAACTCCAAACCCATCAGCAGTTAACATAAAATGTTGGTTTACAAACGTGGTCACATGGAGTGAATGCTAGCGGTTACCACTAGTGGTTAAGCCCCAACCTCCAATGCATTAATATTTAAATACATAATGTGCTCATCATATGTTAGGAAGGAATGTTGTGGTGTAGTAGTAGAGTGTTGCGTTTGTGTGGGCGAGATCACAGGTTCGACTCCCTGGCTTGCCCATAAAATTTTAATTGACCTTTGGAGGGCATGTGGTAGCCTCCGAGCTTGCCATGTGTCACCCTCTCAATGCCCCTTGCCCAATAACGTGTCGCCAAGTGTCACGATTTAGTTGGTCCACCTGTGGGAATATTCCCTAGAATATTCTTTTCGCTAAATAGGTTGTACAAATGCCTAGTCAGCATCCTAGTCAGTCAGTACCAAAATTCGCTTATTTGACCAAATGATCAGAACATGGTGTCTTCCTCATACGAACTCTATTTTGAGTGAAATGAGTTGTGTTGGAATCATATCACCGAGACGAGCACGGTCATTTATGTTTTGAGTGATTTTGAGCACTTTGATTTTTAAGCAAATTTTTTCCCCTAATCTAGATTCCGATCAGGGGATGACCACAAATCTTCCTCATCAAGAACATCATTGACATGGTTCTTGTACTAAATATTTCAACAAAATAAATGTTGTTATTTCGATTATATAAAAAAATAACAAATTTTCATATTAAATGTAAAGTGAAATTGTTATTTGTTTACTTTTGTTTGTGCAGGTGTTTTCCACGCGGATCATCCTGCCACATAATAATATATTTAGAGTAGTGAAATATTTTTCAAAACTGTTAAAGAATAGGTATCAACATAAAAATTTAAATGAGGGATATATAAACACATAAAATTTGATATGGAAAGCATGAATCAAAACTCTATTGAAATATGAGGATAGATCATGCAAATAAATGTTGACGTTAGAGGAAGTAAGTAAAATAATTTGACCTAAAGTATCCCACATCTTGACTGGAAGTGACGAGGTGCTCAAGTTTATGCTCAAAAAATCAATTTTTTATAATATTTTCAAACTCAACTTTAGATCGAAGAGATCGTCATTCTGAATCCAATGGTGCGAATGACACTCAAATCCGAGTTGGTATGCAGAAGTTAAAGAAAGTCAAACTTTAGCTTTGACTTGCAAACATGGTAGGATTAGATGATGTGGCAAGTCCTTCAGTGAATGAGGAGGCGTCAAGTGGAAGCCCACCATTGGCCACCGCATATCTCAAATCACAAGTCGTAAGGTGGAAAAAGGTGTTACAAATCGGCCATGGCAGGTTCAGGGTTGCGATGCGATAAGGCCATCACAAATTGCAATTGCAAATCTGCAAGGGGAGAACATGTCAAAATCGGCCCCTGGAAGGTACCAAGTTGCGATGCTATAAATCGCAAATCGCAATCAAAACTCGCAGGAAGAACGAGTCCCGCTTTATTATTGTCATTGGCTCTCTGCCGAATTGCGAAATGCGATAAGACCCCGGATGCGAGGTGTTTGTGAATCGCAGTTTAATATACCGTCAACTTTGTCGATATCACAATTGTAGCATTCCACCATGTTAAAAAGACCTTCATCCCGCCAAACCTTTCTGAATGAGATTTTCAATACGACGAACAGAATATAGCCCGCAACGTGGAGAAATTCTTGCCCAGTTAGCGGATTTTGGGGCTAATTTGTAGACTTATGCCGGTTTTGGAGCATTTTGTGGAACGAATAATGAAAGAACTACGAGAATTCATAACTTCTTCAGTTATTATCCAAATTGGATGCAAAACAAGGCTAGATATGCATTTTTGAGCATGTTGAGCTCATTGAGACAGGTTGCAGAGGCATTTGAGCATTGTAAACACACTTTTGTTGTAATTTTGAGCATAATAGAGAGGCTCAAGCATTGGAAGCTAGACCAAGGAGACGTAGCCGAGGAGGGGTGAAATCATCATCAATCTCTGTGTTGCATGTGGAATTTGATGTTCTTTGCTATTATTTTGTTGATGTTCAACATTTGTTTTATGTGAAATTGTTCATAAAATTTACATAAGAAACTCTCATGGGAATCAATTAATTAAGAAAATATGGTGAATCCTTAAGCACTTGATAAGAAAATGATAAGCATCTTGGGTTTGATTCTGATTGGGGAATTAGCACAACATTACTAATCTACTCCATTTCAGATCAAGTTGGTATCAGAGCACTGGTTTGGCTTACTAGATTGCTTGTGCAAAGAAGGAGTATTGTTTGTTAGTTTTGTGTCATGCTAACAAGGTTAAAACTCAAAATAGGAGAAGGGAAGTTGGTTGAAAGCCCTGTAATTGGCTCAGGGGGAAGAAGAGAAAGGTTTCCAAAGTCTTCTACACCAGTACATCCTCAAGTTGCAGAAGTTGTAGTTGAGACTCTAGAGACCATGTCTCATGAAGGAGAACCTATCATGACAGAAGATTAGAAGACCTTCAGAAAAGCCTTCTTTGGTATGACTGGGAAGGTGAAGGTCCTCTATGAAGAGAGGAATAGCAGAATGCAAGGAGAAAGTTTTAAACCTCCCAAAGGAGAAGGATCTTTAGGAGGAGGTAATGGAAAAAGTGGTAATGGGAATGGAGACAAACCTCCACCCTCTCCACCATCTTCTTCATCTTCTACTTCAAAAGCATATTCACAATCTTCCACTAAAACAACCCTTACTCATACTTATCATCATGTTATAAAAAGAGTTTGTAAATCACCTTTTCTAAAGCTTGATGTTAAAATCGAGTCGCCTATGTACAATGGAGAAGTTAATGCAGAGAAGCTGGATAACTGGATTCGTCAGTTGAAGGTGTATTGTAGGATTCAGAATCTTCAAGAGGATGATATCAAAATTCAGTTGTATTCATTGAGAATGGAGAGTGAAACACTCATTTGGTGGGAATCAAGAACTCAAGACAAGATCAAAAAACATGGTAAGATCTCTATTTCTTGGTTTGATTTCATTGTTGCTATAAAAAGACAATTCTACCCTTTAGCCCATATGAAAAAAGCTATCATGAATTGGAAAAATTTCAAACAGTTGAAAGGTTAAAATGTGCAAGAGTATACTCAAGAGTTTAGGAGAAGTGCTCTTATGCTAGGAGTAGACTTGCAGTCACAAGATACTTTGTTGAAATTTATAGGAGGCTTGCATAGCTATCTTCGACACACCATTCTTATGTTTAATCCCACGAATATTGATGAGGTATGTGTTCAAGCTACACATCTCAAAGAAAGAAGGAAAAATATACAGGAAGAAGGTAAGAATAATCCATTATAGAGTGGTGAAAAAGGACATAATTTTAAAGGAACGCAGAAGAAAAATGCCTCTATTAAGAAAGAAGGGTGAGAAACCTGTGTGCAAGAATTGTTCCAAAGAGGGAAATGATGAAGCGCATTATTGGAAGCTTCATCCAGAATTACGACTGAAGAAATTTAACAATAAATGGAAACAAAAGACCAACTCTGATGTACAACAAGACTTGAGTTCAGACTCAGGAGATTAAACAAAAATCGCAGCCATAGTTACCAAGGGAAAAGTCATGGAAAAAGTAAGCAAAGAGGAAGTTGTGGCAAGCACCAGCGCAACAAATAACTCCAACAACATTTCAAATGAGAAAAATCGAATCGATTTGTTCCACATCCGAGTTATTTCCAAACACACAAAATCGATATGTTGTTTGAAAGTGGATCTCAAGAAAATTTAATCTCTACAGATTTGGTCAAGAAATTAAATATGGAAACCATGCCTTGTCATAAACCGTATTCGTTGGGTTGGATAACCAAGGATCAAAATTTGGAAGTCACACGGAAATGCGTTTTTAGGTTTGCAGTCACTGCCAATTTCAAGATGATGAAATCGAATTATACATAATGCCACTGGAAATTTTTGGAATTGTGTTGGGAAGCTCATATTTGTATGACAAGAAGGTTGTTTTCCATCGATTTGAGAAAAAATATCATTTTCTCAAAGGCGAAGTGGAGTACATTGTAAGAGCCCATCACAGAAAGCTTAATCTGTATTTGGCAAGTGTAGGGAAAATGAAACGACTGGTCAATTCCAACAAGAGTCTCGTGCTCCTTATGATTAAGTAAAGGAATGATGGATTCCAAATCAACGTCTCACCACACATGGTTTCTGGCTACTATGGACCTGGAATGTGATCAGATGAGGATTTCATTACAACTCCCATTGGCACAGTCATTACCTTCATGGCCTTAGTTTAAATCCTTGGATGTCTCTCTGAACTTAGCAAGTGTCCCTTTACCGAATAAAATAAACCTTCATAAGCAGGTGGGGGAGATGTCGTACAACGATCTCGGAAAAAAATGTTATGACCATTAGAAAAGCTTAGACATTATTAAAAAATGTATCAAAGAAGGTGAAAATGGAGAAAGCCAATTCCAGAGCCTTGCATCTTCAGAATGAAATCTACAAGGATTTGATAATCAAGTTGGTGGTGAACCCAGAAGACAAGACAATAGTGAAAAATATTCTTCAACAATCTCAAAAAGAGATCTAGGGATTAAGACATGTGTCAAAAATGTCGAGCACTGAACACGTCAAGTGTATAGAGTTGGATCAAGTCGAGATGGAAAAGGAAAAACTAATGAAAGAGTTGGTAGATATAAGTGATGAGATATTGGTCGTTAAATAGAAAGTGGTCGAACTGAAAGTGAAAATTAATTCTCATGTGTGTGTGGTGGCAGTACCCAAAGATTCACAAAACCCTATTGAGCAGCTCACCAAAGCCTTGACTAAAGTGCAGCTCTTGGAAAGTGAGTTGAAGAGGGTATAGAGAGACTTAGATTCTGCAAATGGGAGGCTAATTTAGAAAGAAAAACAATTGCAGATTATGGTAACAAATTTTGAACTTGCCAACAATAACCTACAATCTACAACACAAGAGATTACCAAGCTTAAGACCACGTTGAAAGGGAATGTGTCTCTTTTGGAAGCCAGACAACTGGTATGGGATGATGTCGTCAAGGAAATGAATCTCAGTTGGTAACATGTGACATTAATGCATGAGAAAAATGTTGCAAGTAGGGATTACAAATAGTCCATCATGAATGGTAAAAAAGAAGGCAAAAAGAATTCCCAAATTGCCAAGAGATTCATTCACTTTGTAAACGAGAGGCTAACTGAGGAGTTAAGACCCATCAACATGGAAAACATGGTTAGTGTTGTAATGGATATATCTAAAGTTGTTTTCAAAGAGGAATCCATGGTTAGAGTTGAACAGTGCCTCAGGGTAGTGCAAAAGGAAGTGGCCTCCTTTAATGTTGAATTCAACAAAGTAGTGCAAGTTGCATTTCCTAATTGTTGGGGACTTCGTGGGGAGTTTCTCTCTCAATAATAGTACAATTAGAGTCTTGTAGAAGCTAAAAGTAAGGTAGCTTTGTCCCATGAGAAAACAACCACTCTCAAAGGTAAAATAGTAGTGAACATCCTGAAGAAGGAATTCCAATTACTTGGGATGGTTAGAAGTCTCTTTCATCGCAGGTTGGATTACTCTAGTATAATTGATTTAAAGGTCAATTATCAATGGTTTAGCTTCACTCCTCACCCACCTCTACCATTATGGCAACGATGTGAGGAGTTTGTTAATCCACCAACTATCTGAGTTGTCAATCCACAGGCATAACACACTCCACAACGTGTTGCTTCATCCCACTGTCCTTGAAAAATATTTCCAATCATGTTGATCTTGACATCACATTTAAATATTTTATGTTATTCGCATTTTATGTTTTATTTTGTTATGTTAAATGGTTACATTTCATTTATTATAGTTGTGTAGTCAGATACGTTGGGAGTTTTCAGGTGCTTAGTCATCATGAACTCAATCAAGAAAATAATATTTTGTAACAACCTCTCTCCTTTTCAGAAGGCATATATGAACAGTTTTGAAATAGGAAAGTAGGGTCCATAATTTTTGGAAATAACTCTTTTTTGGTTTCATGAAGACAATGTTATGAGTCTTGATGCATGTATGTTTGTCAAAAAACTAATGAGCAATTTTTGGTGATTCCAACTTATAGAATTGTAGTATGTTCATCTCCCTTTGTGTTTTTCATATATGTTGAATGTTCTTCTCAGATTTCATGTCAAGTAGCTGCCAGATGTATTTCTCATAAGATGCAGATTCATTTAGATCAAGTTATTAATGGATAATGCCTCCATGAATATGTAAATCAAGTCTTTAAAAATGCTCCATGTATCTTAGCATCCCATAAATATTTCCTTTCTCTCATTTCTCTTTAAATCTAGATATATGGAATTCTTAAAGTTTAAGCTCTGTATGGTGGATTTCTTCTCTACCTTCTTCTACAATGACATATGTCTTAACAACTGATTTGTTGCAAGGTCTCAATCTGGATTGGCCACCACAAATTGATGATTATATTCATGTGCATTCTTATATTTGTATCAGTTCATGCATTGTATCTTTATGGATAGTTTTGAATCAACTTTATTTGAATTACATGCAAAAACTATGGTGCTACAAGTCCTTAAGACAAATTTTACAACACTAATTTGGATGTCCTAGGCATTGGTCTCCTATCAATGTAGAGATTGTCTCTAGGAGTGAGAACATCTTCTAGCACTATTGTCGGGGACAGATTAGAGAATTTTTCCCCTGGGTATGACATTCATATACTCTTTGATAAGGTGAGCAAAAATATGCGGGTTGTAGATCATCACCTTGACGACTCCAGATTCAAATCATAAGTTCATCACCTTGGCTTTTAAGAGGCCACATACCCACTCAGATACCTCTCAACAAAGAAAGCCATCTGTATTTGATCCAGAAATACTAATATCTAGAAGGATTTGGAAGGAAAAAACCCCTAAGTCTGATGTTATTGTCTCTTTGTTTCCTGAAACATCCTCGTCCATCTCACATAATGCCATAATTCATTGCTCCGATTTTTCACCTAGATTTCTAGTATATCCTTCAAAAAGTGGTCAGCTACTGAGTACCACCTCCCTAGAAGTCAAGGAAGAAAAAGTTTCAGTAAACACTCCTTCTTTCTCATTCCCTCCCCTCCCTAAAGTTGAGGAGGGTAAAGATATCCTCAAGAGCAGTCCTGCGCACAGTGTGAACAATTTCTCAATTCATTGTTAGTCAATTGTCTTGCAATTGGTCATAGCTCAAAAACCACTAATAAACCTAGCACCACCACCTCTTCTCCATATGGTTGTCCCAGGATTCCTATTAAAGAAATATGCTCCTTTAGACCTACCTAAACCTTTAAGTGTCATGCCACAGGATTACCTCAAACTCTTACCTAGGTTTAATGGAGAAGATGACACAACAGCACAGAGACAAATAGAATCTTTTTGTGCCTTCATAGAAAATTTAAATGTCAAGCACCTGAATGTGGTGTTGAGGCTCTTCATCCAATATTTGGATGGGGAAGTCAGGAAATGGTTCAAATCCTTGTTGGATGCTTCCATTACTACTTGGGAAGAGATGGAAAATTGTTTATGCAGAAGTGGGGAGAAAAGAGAGATCATGGATATATTCTTACTGAGTTCAATGCTATGAAAAAAAACATGATGAGGACATATTTGGGTTAATAAAAAGATTTAGTAAATTGTATAATAGTATACCTTCTAAGATAAAACCTCCATAGGCCATTTCTAAAGTAGTTTTTGCTAGAGCCTTTGAATCAGAGTTCGGTTTCACACTCTGAGAGAGGAAGTCTCGTACCCTGGACTAAATTCAAATTGATGCTCTCGAGGTAGAAGCAAATTTTACATCACCTGGGAAGTCAAGAAATAGAACAGACCCTGGGGAGAGGAAAAGGGGGAAAGAGGAAGCAGCTTCCTCGGGTCATGGAAGAGAATCCCAAGAACAGAAAATGGAGGAAATGGATAAGTTAATAAAGAATTTATCAAATAAACTAATAAAACTGGAGCTAGAAAATAAAAACCTTCCACGACATAACTCCTAGGTTTCTAATCAAGTTTTCAATCCCTAATACGGAAGGCCTCCCCTACATATATTTCAAAAGGAGAGCAAATAATAGAAAGACTGCATTCATCCTCCATTGTATATAGAAGATGATCCAAAGGAGCAGATACAAGATGCCAAAGAAGTTTAGGGGAACTCGTATTCCTCTTTATCTTATGAAGAACAAGAAGTTATAACATATGAAGAAGTGGGGGATGATCTTGATGCAACACTAAAAGATGGTGAGATTGATGATTACTGCAAGTAGTTCGCTGATTTCGTGTAGGCTCAGTTGCATCGGAAATATGATCTTTGGTCATCTAGAAAGAGATCAAGGGGACAAGACCAAAATGAAGATGCTTCCTCCCAGGAACCTCCTAGGCTAGCTGAAAAGGGAAAGAGGCCTTTAGATCTAATTATTCAAAAAATGGAGTCCTCGGATCAAAACTTCTAGAAGCCCAAAGTCCTCAAAGAAGAGAAGTTACCTTCCCCCTCTAGGCCCACCTGTGAAAAAGAAAAAGAGCTGGTAGAGTTTAGCACTGTAGAAAAAGGCCTTGTTATCTTCAATATTCAAAAATAGCTTGAGAAAGTCAAAATTTCAGTCTCGTTAGTTGATCTCTTGAAACAACCCACCTATAAGGCCCAAGTTTCCCATTTCATGCTTCCATCGGCTTCAATCCAAACGTATGATGGTTTAAATATCCAATAATAAAAGCCAATGGTCATCTTTAGACCCCATGTTGAAGAACAAGATCCCTCCAAAACTCATTTTTACATTACTTTAGTAGTACATGACCTCCTTCTCCATAACTGCATGTTGGACTCGAGCACTTCTCGTAACTTGATGCCACTATCAGTAATCAAGCAACTAGGTTTGCAGATAACCAGACCATAAAAAGATATCTACTCTTTTGACACTAAGAGGGTAAAGTGTTTGGGAATGATAAATGACTTAGTGATGAATTTGGCCCAGATCCCAGTAAAAAGTGTAGTAATGGACATTGTAGTCATTGATATCTTTGCAAGGTTCAGTATGATTTTGTCCAGATCTTGGGGATCAAACATTGGAGGTTCCATCAAGATGCATTTGACCTATGCTACCATCCCTATCTTTGGTGGAGAAGAATGACAGTTGTATAGTGAATAGAGGTTTGTTAAAATAGTTACAAAAGTTGATTTCTTAAATAATGCTCCTATATATGGGAAATAAAGGGATATCTCCTTCTTACTGCTAGAAGATAGTGATTTTATTTTTTAAGAAACATAGATATTGCTTGCAACCCAATTAGATCAGTAGCTCAGAGGTCGTAGCAAATCCAGGAAGTTGTATTTTGATGGTGCTAATTTGAAGGAAGGTAATCGAGTAGGGATGTTGTTAATATCTCCAGAGGGTAGCTTTATCCCTCTCTCATTCAAATTGGAATTTGAGGCAACCAATAATGTGGCAGAGTATGAGGCATTATTGCTAGGTCTGTAAGAAGCAAGAAATTTGAACATTGAATGCATAACTATATTTGAAGACTTGGAACTAGTGGTAAATCAAATCAAGAACCAATTCCAAACTAAGCACCCCAGGCTAAGGGCTTACAGAAATGAGGCTTGGGGTTTAATGGAAAATTTCTTCCTCGCTTTTAATGTCAAATTCTTACCCAGGGAAGGAAAACAAATGGTCGACTCATTAGCTATAGTTTTCAGTTATTTTAAGCCACCACAAAATCCACTTCTTAGATATGAAGTTGAAGTTAGGTATAGACCCTCAGTGCTTGATAATGTGAGACATTGGTAGGTGTTTGAAGATGATGAACAAATCAAGCACTTTATGGAAGTCAATGGGAAATTCTCCAATTTTATGATCGACCAGGAAGATGAAAAAGTGACAGAGGAATAGCCTACTACTTGGGAAGAAACAATCGCAGGGCATAGAGTTCTACAACTAGAGGGAAACATTATTCCCCATGGTTTAGTTCCTTTGGAGAGACTATTCAAATCCAACAATGTGGCCTCAAAATCTGCTAAACAGGGAGTCAATGAACAGTGGAGGATTGCAACATCAACTCGGTGAATGAACCCCAAATGATCAAGTTGTCAAAAGTGATTCCCCATCAATATAAACAAAGGTACTTAAATCTATTTAGAACCTATAAAGATGTATTTTCTTGGTCATATGATGATTTAAATACATTTGATACAAATTTTATTCAAGATAAGATTCCCTTTAAAAATGGAATGAAGCCTTGTAAGCAGAAACTCAGACAGATCAATCCTCTATTACTCCCATCCATTGAGAAGGAAGTAAGGAAGTTACTTTAGGCCAAGATCATTGTACCCTTGAGATACTCTGAGTGGGTGGAAAACTTGGTTCCTGTCAAGAAAAAGAATGGAGAGATAAGCAAAGCTTCATTTAAAGACAATTATCCATTGCAAAAAATGGATTATATATTACAGAAGGTAGTTAGCTTAGCTCGGATGTCCATGATGGATGGATATTCAGGGTATAATCAGATAGCAGTGCATCCCGATGACCAAAAGAAAATTGCATTCACTATGCCCTAGGGAACCTTCATGTATGCAAGAATGTCATTTGGCCTTATAAATGCAAGAGCAACTTTCCAAAGGGCCATGGATATAGCATCCGTGGGAGAAAAAGACAAATTCATAGTGGTCTACTTGGATGATATCACAGCTTTTTCTAAAACAAATGAGGAGCATATTATGCATTTTAAACTCACTTTTGAGAAATGCAAGAAATATGGGTTGCCTCTGAATCCAAAGAAATCTCAGTTCGATCTGAATGAAGGTAAGTCATTGGAGCATATCGTAGTACAAGAGGGGGTGAAGATTGATCCCAAGCATGTTGAATCCATCAACCACATTTCCCTAGCTAGAAATAAAAAAGAGGTCTAAGTGTTCTTGGGAAGGATTAACTTCTTGAGAAAATTTCTACTCAACTATGCAAAGATAGTGAAAGATATCACGGAGATGTTGAAAAAGGAGAATGAAGTGAGGTGGAACCCATATTCTCATGAATTCTTCTCTAGGATCAAAAGAGCTTTTGCATAGGTTCCTATATTAGTCAACACAGATTCTTCAACACCATTTTACATCTTTTTTTCGCCTCCCCTCATACTATAGCCGCTGTGTTATTGCAAAATAATAGTGAAGGTCAAGAGCAACCTATAGCCTTATTCAAGCAAGTGTTGTGGGAAGCTGAATTGAAATATAATATCTTGGAAAAACATTTGTATGCCCTAGTCAAAGTTTTGAAGGCCTTCAGATTTTATGTCCTACACTCTAACATTGTAGCTTATGTCCCAACATCGGTTGTTAAAGACATCCTGGTGCAAGGGGATAGTGATGGAAAAAGAGGTAAGTTGATTGTCAAAATCCAAGAGTGCGACATGGATATCAAGCCCACTAAACTCATTAAAGGACATGGGTTAGCCAAAATCTTATCAGAGTCTAATTTTCAGGCCTTAGGGATTAACTTATTAGCAAAAGAAGACAAATAAGGGACCCAACAGCTAATGATCAAGACATTGATCCAAAAGATTCATATCAAATACGAAACATCTACCTGGTATAAAGATGTCATTCATTATCTACTATTCTTAAGGTGCCCGTGAAGATGGAAAAATATAAGTATAGAGCATTAAGATTATAAGCCCAAAATTTTATCATATCAAATGGTCAATTGTATTGGAAGGACCCTGTTGGGATTCTATTCTTGTGTTTGGTAGAAATGGAAACTCAAAGGGTAATTGATGATTTCCATAGTGGCATTGTGGGTGACACTACAGCTAGAAGACTACCGCACATAAGATATTGAAAGAAGGATTTTATTGGCGTAAACTATTCAGAGAATTCCACTCTTATGTTCAGGCCTTCTAGAAGTGTCAAATGTTCACTGAGAAGCAGAAACTAGCCCCGCTCCCATTAATCCCTATTTTTCTCGAAGATCCTTTCAGGCAATGGGGACTGGACTTTATCAAAGAGATACACCCTCCCTCTAGCATCCAACACAAGTGGATACTCATAGCCATGGACTATTTCAAAAAATGGTTGGAAGCAATTCCAGCTCGAAATACAACCAACGTTGTGGTCGTAAAAATTTTGGAGGAAAATATCTTGGCTAGGTTTGGTTTTCCTATGAAAATTGTGATTGATAACTCTCAGGTTTTTAAGTCTAAAAAATTTATCATCTTTTGTTAGAAATTCAACATTACAGTTGGCCACTCTACTGCCTCCTATCCACAGGGAAACAGACTAGCTGAAATAATAATAAGGATCCTGAAGAAAACAATTGCAAAAAGTCAGAGAAATTGGGACTTCCAACTAAAATTTGCCCCCTGGGCTAATAGGGTCACTCCTAAAAGATCCACTGGGAAACCTCATTTTGAATTGGTTTATGGGAAAGCAACAATTTCCCTATATAGCTCACCATGTCAGTTGCCAAAATATTACAAGATGTTGAAGAAGAACCAAAATCCCTGACTCGAAGGATAAATCAGCTAATGGAGCTACAGGAGAACAAAGAGTAGGTAAACCACAAGTTAATTAACTATCAGCATAGAATGAATTCCTTGTTTGATTAAAAGGAAAAAGACCAGCCTCTCCAACCAGGAGATCTAGTTTTGAGGTGGGATGTTAGAAGGGAAGATAAGGGTAAACACGAAATGTTTGACCCATTATGGTTCGGCCCTTTCAAAATCGCTGAAGAAAAAGGCAATAATACTTTCTTATTGGAAAACCTAGAAGGTGAATCACTAGAACTACCAGTAAATGGGCAGTTCCTCAAAATTTATTTCCAGCACAATAGGTATCACCCCTATTTCATTGTAAATATCGGTGTGTTATATGTAAATAATTTGCGTTGTATCAAGTTTTTGTTGTTTCTTCTTGTTGTCATACAAAGTTTTCAATAATAAGACTCCATGCCCAAGGAGAAATATGTCAAGTTACATGTTCTTGATGCATTGTTAGCCAATGCACCGTCCCTAGTTGGAGCCAATGTTATCCCTAGCCTTAATATTTTTCCAAAGTTGGAAATAGGGATATGTCAATAAAATTCAAAGGAGGAATCGCGCTCAAATGAAAAGTTTCGGGACCAATGCATGATTAAAAAGAATTTACAGAAAGGTAGGTTATGTTTTCGAGGGTCAAGACCAAAACTGCAGCCAAAGCAACCAAGCGACCATACAGGTAAAGGCCTTGCATATTCCACAGCGATCATCGTTCCTTGTGAACCAATGGCAATCCAGAACAGGTTCCACGAATGAAACTTTCACGAGGATTAAAATACGGGACTGCGTCGACGTTGAAAATTTAGTTGTCAATCCGACGGCTCGAATTAATTCCGAGGGTGAGGAGAAGAGGTCATCTGCCTACAGGCCTGCCCGCTGAAGTACAATGGGGGCCACTCGTCAAGTGGGCTACCCCCATTGGCCCCTTATGACTAGTAATCGTAATGGTAAAGGTAAAGGTGATTTTTGATCCCCCCACTTCCACTCTCCAAATTCTCCTTTCCCTACCAATCCTCAGTTGCCAGGTGCCCATCCTCTTACCCCTGACGTCATCACTTCACCACATGTCCCCTCCTTTCTATAAAGCAACTTGTCCCCAAATTCCCTTTTCCCGAAAGCTACTCTATAGTTCCCCAGTGAGAATATCCCAGTCTAGTCACCTATGCAAGACCTCCCGCTCAAAGTAGCGAGACCACCTAAGAACCTCCTCCCAACGTTGCTTTCATCTGCTCCTACGAGATTCAGGTAACTCATCACCCGACCACCTGTGTTTTGTGTTTTGTTTGCTCAATAAAATGAAACAAACGACGCCTGAAACCCCTAAAACCCGTGAGGTTAAGTCTTCTTATAACCTCTAGCCCCTAATGGATTCCGAGAACCAAATTGCAGACCCAGCTTGCTCTTATCAACTTTCCAACCTTTGTTTTGATCTATTTTCTGTCCATGTGAGGGGAGAAGACATCTTTCGAGTTGTCGACTCCAACTTATATTTCCAAAACATGCCCTCAATCCATCACTTCCTAGAATTTATATCATGGTTCACTGTGGCATACCTAGATGAAAATAATTACTTCGTCTCGCCTTCAAGAACCAAAATAATGGAGGTAACCCCAAATTGATTCAAAAGGCCCTAATTTTCCCTTTCTCTCCTGCAATGCAATCTCGATGCTACCTTAGCTCACCACTTTTCTACTCTTCCTCTTCATGAGAAAAAACCCTTCTTAGACCAAATCTTTGCCCCAAAAGTCAAATCCCTACCCCCGAATGAGTCTTTCCCAATTACCCTCTTCAAGGAGCCTCTTCGACTTATTATGTCTGCAATGGCATGTTTATTTGGGGAAGACAACTCCCACAAGATCAATAAGTCCATCTTGGGAGATCCACATAAAATGAAGAAACCTAGTTGTCTTCTTGACATTCCGCTCTATCTATCTACGGCCATATGCTTCTAGCTTCATTACTTCTCCACCATTGCTTATTGTCGCTACTACTCCCTTCTGTTCTACCTTTTTATGTATACCCACATCAAAGAGTTCAAATGTTTGGGCCTTAATGTAATGTCTCCTAACAAACAACGGAATTCCATTTTCTAATCAAATATATATGTAAGAAGAAGACTCGGCCTTGGAGGGTACTCTCAATTCATCTTGACCTTCATGGCCATTGTGTACATGATTATCCATGGGCCTCGCTAGCCAAAATTTTTCCTCATCAAAAAGAGCTCCTCCAACTTAGCAAAGATGTTATGGTAGGAGATTGGTACCTCTATCAGGATTACACAGAGCTTATGGTTTATGGGTGTAAGCTTTGTCTGTATCGTTTTCCAGTGTTCATGCCTATGAGAATCTTTTCCCTTGAACCTATTCGATAGATTTTCGGTGTAGACCCACTTCACTTCATGCCTGCAAAGAAAGGTTACATTTTTAAAATGGGACATCCTATGGGTCCTTTTGTGGTGAACAGAGGACAGGCTTTTAGAATAGTTGAGGCTTTACTTGAATCCATGGATTTTGAAAAGGGAGACACTTGGCACTATGATCCCCAAGGCATCATTTCCTGAAGGAGAGAAAAGATAAAAGCATCAATTTCAACTTATGTAATTGAAATTGAATACAGAAACGGAGACCGAATCCCCAGTAATCAAAAACAAAGCATCAAAGAGGATCGTTGACCAAGTTTGGGATACCGAGATGGAAGAAGCTCACATAAGTAAAAAGGCTAGGATTCAAGGCTCAGAATAAGAAGAAGAGATTGTGATACATCTAATGGAAACACAACCATATAAGCCAAGTTTTCAGATTACCTTAGAAGATCTACCTCCAGCAACAGCTCCATCCACTTCGGAAGTAACCATCCCAGACCCTGAGGATGGTGTTGTTTCCACCAGATCTAGTTGTCCTATTGGAAAGGCCATCGAGGAGAACAATAAAAAGGTCAGAAAAAGAATGCAACGAATGATGGCTTCCAAATCAGCATCTCACCACACATGGTTGCTAGCTTCTATGGACCTGGAACGTGATCAGATGAGGATTTCATTACAACACCCATAATCACAATCATTACCTTCAGGGCCTCAGTTTAAAACCTTAGATATCTCTCTGAACTTAGCAAGCATCCCTTTCCTAGACAAAATAAACCTTCATAAACAGGTGGGGGAGATGTTGTACAATGATCTTGGAAAAATTGTAATGACCACAAAGCTGAGACATTATTAGAAAAGGTCTCAAATAAGGTGAAAATGGAGAAGGCCAATTCTAGATCCTTGCATCTTCATAATGAAAGCTACAAGGAGTTGATAATAAAGCTAGGGATGAACCTAGAAGAAAAGACAGTAGTGGAAACTATTCTTCAACAATATCCTAAATAGATCCAGGGATTAAGACACAGGTTAAAGATTTCAGGCAGTGAACACGTCCAATCTAAAGAGTTGGCTCAGGTCGAGATGGAAAAGGAAAAATTGATGAAAGAGTTGCTAGACAGAAGTGATGAGATACTAGTTCTTAAATAGACAGTGGCCGAACTGCAAGTGAAAACTAATTATCATGTGTATGTGGTGGCAGTACACGAAGATACATAAAACCCTACTGAGAAGCTCACCAAAGCCTTGACTTAAGTGTAGCTCTTGGAAAGAGAGTTGAAGAGGGTACAAAGAGACTTAGATTCTGCAAATGTGAGATAGGCTGAGAAAGAAAAACAGTTGCGGATTGCAGTAACGAATGTTGAATATGTAAATAAAGTCTTTAAAAATGCTCCATGTATCTTAGCATCCCATAAATATTTCCTTTCTCTCATTTCTCTCTAAATCTAGATATATGTAATTCTTAAAGTTTAAGCTCTGTATGGTGGATTTCTCCTCTACTTTCTTCTACACTGACATATGTCTTAACAACTGATTTTCTGCTAGCTATGAATCTGGATTGGCCAACACAGATTGATGATTATATTCCTTTTCATTCTTATGTGTGTGTTGGTTCATGCATTGTATCTTTATGGATGGTTTTGAATCAAATCTATTTGAATTGCATGCAAAAACTATGGTGCTACAAGTCCTTAAAACAAATTTGATAGCACTAATTCGGATGTCCTAGACACTAGTCACCTATCAACCCAAAGGTTGTCTCTAGGAATGACAACAATTAGTATGATGATAGTCACAAGTTAATACATTATGGATAAAATAGGAGGGAGATGTCCTTCTAAGGTCATATGCTCACTTTGTGTAGATGACAACGTGGATGGTTACGACATGTGATTGATCAAGTTGATACCATGAGAATTTGAGGTTTCATGTGGAGGATGGAGATGTCGGATCTAGTAAATTCTGGAGACTTAGTGAAAAGTTTCGTAGAGACTTCAATTAGTGACTTGTTGAGGATGGTAACATTTTTAAGTGGGAGGGATGTAAGACCCTCAAATTCGTGACAAGGTCATGTGACGTTGAAACAACATTTGGTTGCACAATCACATGGGTGTATCACAATGTTTGTCTTTATAAACGAGTGCATCAGCATGTTGAGTGGTATCGGTTTGGGTTGCCCACACAAATTGGGGTTCCCCTACCTGAGCAGTTGATGTGGTTTGGGAGGCACTTCATCGTATATGTATGGGGATGCCCATGGATAAGAGTGTGGAGTGAGTTGCACGCCATTGCAAGTTCGATAGACACAGCACATCGCATAACAAACCAAAATTTTGGGTTTACCACCGTGTAGATAGGAGATATGTTAGGGGTTGATCGGGCACACTGACATGAGATATAGGCACAATGAGTAGGTTGGGTCAACCAAGTAGGTGAAGAGATGTGAAATGCCATGCATTTTCCTGAAGGGCCTAATGATTTGTATTGCGCATAATAATATATATATATTTATATATATATAATATATATATATAATATAATATATAATATAATATATAGTAGATATATAATATATATATAATATAGAGAGAGAGAGAGAGAGAGAGAGAGAGAGAGAGAGAGGTTTTAGTTGGAGTGCAAACACATAAACTGGGTGGAAGAAATGTGAGTTGTATTGCAAAACTAAGGATCATCCACACCGTAGCAGAGGGAAAGAGAGAGACAGAGCATGGAGAAGTTTGCACAATGACTTGCATGGAGGCAGTTCCATCATATACTTAAACAAAGTGCACATGGCAATGCATGGGTGACAACGTTGATAAATCGGGAGGTTTGCATGTTAAATTAGGTTTCTCTTTCTTTGATAATTTCTTGTGAAATGTATTGGCTTCTTATTAAATTAATTATGTTCTTCTTCATCAAATAATTATCAAATGTAAAAACATGAAGATCACAGTACACAAGAAACACAAGATATAGGGTCCAAGCCAAGGAAAAACCCCTCTAAGAGGAAAACCCAGAAAAGAATATCTTCTTATAGAATCAGATCAAAGTGAGATGTCCAAGACCCATGACCACAAAAAAACTTCAACCTCTAGATGCCAAGTCAAATCCTCCTCCTTTCTACACAACAAATCCATCAACAAGAGACCAGCAACAAATATTCAACAAGAGATGTGATAAGGCAGAACTTCCACAAATTAGACTTCAAGAGAAACTTCTTCAATTGCAGACTTCGGCCCTCCTTCTTCTGGGAAATTTTCGAAAAAATCAAGTGAATTGTGTGTGTCCAAATGAGCTCAAAACATCTTCTATATACACTATCCAAAGGGGTGTGAATAGACATGTCCTTTGGGGCAAGGCCGACTTTGACAAGTAGGCTGACTTGGCATCTAGAGGGGTTTCTAACCCCAATTACATATTTAAAATTTATTTTTCTTTTTTCTTTACAATAGGTCTAAATAGGAATTTGACTCTTTGACTCAACAAATCCTAGAAGCATGAAGAACATGCTTATCTAATAAAATAATAATTTCTTGAGCATAAAACCCATTCTTAAATAATAAATTTGTATTTTTCTTCTTTTTATTTTTTACGTAAAATATACAAAGATATAAGTACAAAGATAATTGTGAAATCCGAACCTCATTAAATTTTCTAACACTCCATCTTAACCAGGGAGGTATTCATAATTCCATAGTCAGTACAAGGATACTTCTCAAATTGAAATATTCTTATAAGAAGAGTCAGATTGATAAGCCATCTTCGAGCATCAACATCATAACCAGTATTGTCAAACAGCAACATAATAAGGACTTAAGCTCTAACTCTCGACATGATTAGAGAACAATGTTGGGAAGAATACATATGGACACCTCAGCCTATCAAGGAACATCCCATTCAGATGTTCACTAGGTATGTCTTTCTAGGACTATTCTTATCTTGGATTTCCAATCAGGCACAAGTCTTGCTTTACTTTCTTCTTCCATCCTTCTCATCTTGCTTCCACATTTTTGACAACCTTCATTATGTGCTTGAGATTAAAAACAAATACAACCAAACAAAATATACAAAGACAAGAGCATGATGTCAATATTGTCAATCTAAGGTTTTCATGATTTCTTAAGAGTGTAAATCTAAGTTTCTAGTTACAAACCCTAGATATCCCTTGATCTAATGCTTATTAGGGTTTTATTTTTAGTGGAGACACTCAATCCTAGGGTTTTTTCTTTCAAAACTAAGGTTTTCTATCCAAGAACATTTAGCCTTGCAAATCCTAGATACCATTTCCAAAGAGCTATGGTTTCTTTAGAGGAAACAGTTAATTAGGGTTAGGGTTTTTCAGTCCTAAGGCTTATTCAATCTGACATAGGAGAAAAAAACCCTAAAGACCAGGACTCTTTAGGACTTCACAAGTTTCAAGGCCTACAAACCCTAGATTCTAAAAATTTTCAAAAAAATGCAAAGAAACAACTACAAAACCCTAGAAGAACTTGACCACTAACATGAAATGCATATAGAAATTGCACATACCTTTAGGACTTTACTTTACCTCTTCTTTGTCGAGATTTAGTTTTTGTTCAAGTGTAAAGTCCAATCATTCTTTAGCAAATGTATATCTTCATTACATGTGCCTTATCTTTTCCAACTACAAAACCTTTTTGGATTTAAGAGATCTATGGTTTGCATCTTTTGAATCAGTGACCGGAGAATCCACAGTATGAACATTTTTATACCAACGTTTCAAATCCCAAATGGGATCCATCATCAGGATTTTAGAATGATGATAAAAGAAGAGCTTCTTAGGGAATAAATAATAATGAGGAAAATTTTTAGGGAACCACACACTGTCGGCTTGGACTATAATAATTTTATTTAAGAGGCCACATGTTTGTGTGCTTTCAAGAAATAATTTCGTTTTCCTTTTGATGTCATCCATTGTTTTATTAAATGTCACATTAAATTTTTTCTGGAGATCCTTTTTCAGTTCTTACTTCGATGTCTATCACAAAGTTTTATCGTGAGCTTTAAGTTCGTGATGGCAAGCCACAATGGAAGAGCAAGAAGGTTACAAGAACATTACATCCGAGATTAACACATTTTAACGTACCATTTTATTAGTGACAATGGAAGACCTCA
>APFE030473784.1:69729-80090 GCA_000404065.3 Pinus taeda | reverse complement strand
ATTTTAATAAAAAATGTATTGAAGGGTATTGTCCAGAGAGTGTGTGGTTCCATAAAAAGTGTGATCCTCCATGATGACATAGATTATAAGCAAGTCACAGATTTGATAGAGTAAATCATGAGCCATAGAACAGACTGTGAGTTACACTGTAATATAATTGCTCGAGCCATAGTTGAAGGTTAATGCAAACAGAACAACCGTTATAAGGAGCGATGTCAAGAGCGAGTCAAAGATAATTCGATGCACAAATACATGCCAATGATACGAGCCAATTTAAAGTGTGATTATTGTGATATGACCATCGGTTCATAGAGAAGCCCATAGAGACAAAATTAAATCCATAAAATAGGACAAGCCACTATAAGAGCGAGCCTTCAAAAACGAATCTCAGAACAGACTATACGAGTCATCTTAGTCATGCAAGAGGGAGAGCCTCACAGTTGATCGAAACCACTAAACCACAGAGATGTGTGAGAGCCATAGACATAGAGATAGCATGCTACCATAGTGGTCACAGAGATATAGCGATTTGCCTCAGTCATTACAGAGATACAGTGCGAACTTCGCCATAGAATAAGACGAGCTACTGAAATGAGCCACAGAAATTCATCCTGTAAAACCAGAGAGATCCTTCAAGGACTTCAATCGAATGTGATCTTCATACCTCCAACTTCAAACCGCCTTACTTCTGATACCTCCAACTTCAAACCGCCTTACTTCTGATACCATGTTGAGAAATCTGGAGGTTGGCATATTTTATTAGATTTCTCTTTCTTTGATAATTGCTTGTGAAATTTGTTGACTTTTTATTAATTTAATTACATTCTTCTTCATCAAACAATTATCAAATGTAAAAACATGAAGATCACAGTACACAAGAAACACAACATATAGGCTCCAAGTCTGAGAAAAACCCCTCCAAGGGTAAAACCCAAAATAAATGTCTTCTTATAGAATCAGATCAAAATGAGATGTCCAAAACCCATGACCACAGAAAACCTTCAATCTCTAGAGGCCAAGTCAAATCCTCCCATGTACCCAGCAAATCCATCAACAGGAGACCACCAACAAATCTTCAATAAGAGATATGATAAGGCAGAACTTCCACAAATCAGACTTCAAGAGAAACTTCTTCAATCTCATACTTAGACTCTCTCCTCCCTCTGTGAAATTTCAAAACCAATCAAGTGAATTGTCGTCCAAATGAGCTCAAATCATATTCTATTTATATTGTCCAGAGGGGTGCGAATAGACATGTCCTTTGGGGCAGAGCCTACTTTGACAGGTAGGTCGACTTGGCATCTAGAAAGGTTTTTTATCCAAATTACATATTTAAAAAAAATATTCATTTTTCTTTACAATAGGTCCAAATAAGACTTTTACTCTTTGACTCAACAAATCATAGAAGCATGAAGAACATTCTTATCTAATAAAATAATAATTTCTTGAGCATGAAACCCATGCTTGAAAAATAAATTTTTATTTTTCTTCTTTTTGTTTTTTACTTAAAATATACAATGATATAAATACAAAGATAATTATGAATACCCATAGGGCTTCACTCACTAAACCTCTGACATAGCACCTGCGTTTGTGGCATACTAAACAATACTCTTAATTTGACTACATATTGGAAAATACCTCTAAAAAACACATTATTTAACTCCCTACCAATATAAATCCGTTACACCTTCCCAATTTAAAAAACCCCTATTTTCACTAAATATTGTATGTATCCATTTTTTTTCACACTCTTTATACCCTTTTGTTTTTATATCCTTTGTATAGTGACATGATGCCTCTCTTATGACTCCACATGCATTTTACAATGCACCTTTCTTCTTTTGATATACATTGTAAATGCATATTAGTTCTCCCACAATGTAATTACTTAACCCACACTCAAGCACATCTAACTATGATTTGTGGCATTTAATAGTCTAAGACACACAAAGATCGACCGTGTTTTAGGAAGATTGATTATGTGCATGTATATAAAATAACATATAAATTGATCTATATGATGATGAAAAACCAATTAATGAATCTTCATGAATAGGTTTGTACAAATAAGGTGTTCAAGCACAAGTCTAGACCCTCTAGATGCAAGAAAACTATCTACAACCAAGGTTAGGGCCCCAAATCTCAAATCAAGGGTGCATTTCCAACCTAGACATGCCTAGAAGAAGAGTATGGATAAGTCCCAACACATGCATTCTTAAGGGAATAACACGAAAGCATGAAATCATCTTTTGATTCATTGTCATCTCACTAATGAGATATAGGCTATCACTCATAGACTATGTAAAATGCAACAATGGATTGGAGATAACACATAGGAATTAAATGAATGGACTACAACTAGAACATAAGACAATATTTTGGTTGTAGAGGTAATCCGCTCCATTTGGGTAGCTCAAAACAATGATGTATTCCAAATTAAACCTCCAAACGCTTACAATATTTTCTACATGTTGAAGGCAAGCATTACCTTATCATGCACCTCACTAAAGACAAGGCTTCCTTGCACTCTCATACCTTTGAAATACAATTCTAAAATTTCTAGAGGATATTTTGATTATCCAATTTTAAGGTCACAACCAAGCCAGACATGACATTGGTGTATGAGACCCCCTTACTTGTGCAACAAGGGACCCACCTCCACACAGTGATTTGACCGCTAATTCAATGAAGGCATACATACTCTACCCCCTCTGGTTTTGAACTTGTGACCTCTTAAGAGGAAACACATGCTCTTAACCATTAGGCCCACTCAAGCTAGATATAATGGATTTCTCCTTAAGGTCTATTTTAAATAATGAGTGATTACATTGGAACTAACATCATATAGGAAATAGAAATGACCCTAGAAACAATATTAAGAACTAATATCACTTCCTTGAAATATGAATGACCCTGGAATTTCTATAATCAGAGAATCACTTGAAAATTTAAGCTAAACAATATTAAAGTAGTGCCTTGAACACCAAGAACCAAGATCCTTATCACCCTATAATGAAGCAACCTATGCAAGATCAAATTTACAAAAAAGACCTGCAAGAGAACATCCATGTAGACAATTATGCTAGAGAAAACATCTATAAATCCAAAATCAGTTGAAAAGCATGATAAGGGATTTTCAAATTTGAAAAACAGTTGAGAAGCATGGGATTAGACTTCCAGGATTTTGTATAACGATTACGTGAATAGAGGTGCTCACAAGACAGACTTAAATGTCCAAGGAGGAAATGGTAGGAGAAAATTTTTGCCAAAAATTGAAAATGATCCTTTCACTATTCTTTCCCAAGGGATTAAGCCAATTTTTTATATAAACACTTCAGTTAATATTATTGTATAGCACTTCAATTAATATTTTTTTCTCAGTGTCAAGGTTAGAATAGAGAACAACCATTTTTTCTATATACAACCATGATTACAAATATCCCAAAGCTTCTATGGAAAACTTGCAAACTAGAGGTTATAAAAGGCCAATGAGGTTTGAGGACTTCTAAAAGCACAAGTGCAGGAATCTTCTTATTACCTTGGAAGCTCAAGTTAGGTAGGACCAATAGGACTCACATCACCTTCCATGACATATATTATAGAATCTTCAAAGCTAAACCAGTTGTCCCTCATTTTGCTACATGAAATTGTTAAACTACTGACATGTCCAAAGATAATTTCGCAGCAGCTATTGATTCTAAAAACACAAATTATTTGTCAAAATAATGATCATTTTACCAATATATCACAATAAATTGCAATAAATAGCTATGGCAGAATCAGTTGAAGAGAAGGCACACAATTTTCTTTCGAACCTCTGAACTTACTCTGCGACAACAAAAATATGCAGCATTTGATCAAACTTTGTTGTATCTAACACAAACAAAAGTTTGAAACAAAATTCCACGCTAAAAAGGTTTTGATCAACTCTAGTCTAACTTAGTTGCCTATAAAACGCAAGATTTAGTCCAACTTAGTTGCCTCTAATTCAAGCAGAAGTTGAAAACATAATTTTGAGCTAATAGATGCTGACAACTCTAATTTAATTTCGTTGTAGCTGTAAAATAGACCCCTATAGCCTTCCCACTCATTGTTTTAGTCTTTGGAAACCTACACAAGGCACCCTACAGCCCACGGTTTTGCTCCAGCAAGAGCTCCAAACTTTGTTCAAGGGTTAACACCCTTTTCTCCACCTGCGCTAGTCCCTGTGCACCTGCAACTTGAAGAGAAGGCCCTACAATAGGCCTCTCGGCCTTCAAACAGTCCTCCATGCAATGTTGCACCTGTGGCCTTGAAACCTTACCTCAGACCTGTTATCACATACAGATTTTTGTTAAAAAAAAATTATATGGGAAAAAAATAATTGGTGTTTAAGGTTGCAGTTGCTCTCAATATTTTATACAGGATTATTATTATGATGGTTTGCAAATCTCCAATTATCTCTCAAGTCTACTAGTTTTCGACCACACTCCAAATCACAACATAGATCATCAAAGAAACCACCACTTCTTTCTACCTCTCATGGTTTAGTTTATCTTGTTAACTGCAACCCAATCAAACTCTTGCGTTGGGTGGGCTCTGATGTTTCCACAATTTTGGGCTTCTAAACCAAATTCGAGGTGTTACGAAGAAATTATATGGTGAAAGGAAGATTTCATTTGTATTCAGAGGAAATAGGAGGCTAAATCCAGGCATTACACATTATTGAGAAATATTCTGCTTCTTCAAATTGGGCTAATTCCATTTCAGGGAACTATTCATGCACTTCAGATCCTATATTGGTGCCACACATGATCATTGTACTCTAGGTTTACAAGGAATGATTAAACATGACATTGGATGGTGGGTTGGTTCGGCAGAGGGTGCAAATGATCCATATGGCAGAACCGTCCATATTGATTCTCAACATGAGAGATTTGTTGACAAGGGTTACAATGCAAGGCATCTGGCTGTAGGAGCTCCAGGTGTTCCTTTCTTTGAAATTTTCATAAAAAAAGACAGTGATCAAAAATACAAGGAGCAGGTGGTCTACTTCACGTCTACTTGCAGCGGAATGGACAATCTACAGATGCTTCCTTTTCAATATCACCTAAAGCTACTGAAGACCCAGATACTGACACGGAAAAATTATGATGCAGATGTGGGAGATGAGGGATTGAGATGGGTTCTTAAATATCTTAAAGTCGGGATGCCTAGCCTAAAATTCAAGGTGTTGAAAGTTGTGACTCTAGAATAGGAAAACACATATATAATCTCAGGGGTTTTTGAGCAGTTAATCCAGGATTTCAATAAAGAGAAGGATGATAAAACTTTGAATGAGATGACTTGGTAAAGAGAAGGGTTTTCAAATTAGTGAGAGTGGTTTGGGAAACCATTTATTTTTCAATTATATAGAATTGAGATAGATTCTAAGATATTTTAGTTCGAATGGTTTGGTTAACAATTTGTTTTCTAATTATATAAAAATTAAAGTTTCAATTTTTTGTAATTGTCCATTACTTATATTTATTGTAACTTTATGTTAATGATATTTATGGAATAATTGTTCCTAATGTAATAGTTGCAACTGATAACGATTCTCCATCAATCTACATCATTATTAAAAAAGGGAAAAAGACTAGGTGTTTTACCTCCCGAGTAGCCAAGAAAGACTAATACAAAACACCTATATTTCCAATGCATTCGAAGCTATAATCCACACCTCCTTGTGTCTTCTTTGCTATTACCTGACATAAATATAAATTTCTCCTTATCGTGAACCAGATATAAATTTGTCAACATTTTATTAAGTAAAAAAGCATTTAACTTACCTCTTGAATGGGTTTTTCATGGTCTTTTGGATTAATGCATTCAGCCATGCTCAAGGCTTTTGCTGCATTGGAAATGAAGTTAATTGGTGAGTTTCTACTTAATTCCATGGTCTTAATTATGATGATATTAAGTTTAGTTGGTTCTACATAATTAGGACTCAGAAAATGTATGGTTGTCTGATCTTCATAGGAGAATCCATTTTACCTTTGATGAACTTGCTTGAATTTGTGTCAATACCAATTATCTTGGAGGCACCTATCATTCTTGCACCCGTTGTGACCTACAGAGTAACCATGAAAACATCATGAGTACACTTTAGAGAATATCATGAAATCTGAAATCGTTTGTAGAGAATATCACATAAAACTGAACTAGTGTCAGGACGATATTACTGACAGCAAGGCCAATGGTACCAAGGCCAAAAATGGCCACAGTTGATCCACTTTGGATGTCACCTATGTTGAAAACAGCTCCAACACTTGAACAATCAAAAGAGATATTTCTCATTCTAATTGTAAGTTGAATATTGTAGCTCCAATATTGAGGCTTAGATGCATAAAACAAGTCACAGTAAATATACCAGTGGCTATTCCACAACCAAACAAGCATGCTTGGTCCAATGGAGCCTATATATTGATTTTGGCAACACAAGCATAATCAACAACTGTGTATTCGCTAAATATAGAAGTGGACATGAAATGGTAAATGGGCAATCCATTGATTGAGAAACACATCTTTCCATCGTTTCTCATCACTTTTCTTGTGAAATCGATTTTGAATTTATCACACAAATTAGTCTTCTTAGATTTACAGAACACACAATCTCCACACTCTCTTGTGAACAAGGGAATTACATGGTCTCTAACCTTAATATCTGTCACACCTTTTCCCACGCTCTCTACTATCCTGCAATCGTAAATTGTATGCTCTTATTTTGTAATTTGTTCGAAAAACATATAATCATACTCATATTAACTATAACTAACAAAGGTTTACCTAGCACCCTCGTGTCCAATTATGCGAGGAAAAGTTTGCATGTTTTCATCTTGAAGACATACATAAGCCGTTTGAAGTAAAACAGTTATGGCCAGCAATGAGTACCAACAACAAGCATAAAAAGCTCCACAACCTCCATAGAAAATATATAGCCTAACAAGCTTGAAGCCACGTTACTGATTACCCCGCCATTCCAGAATGTAATGTCAGTATGATAGAGGGATATGTGGGTGATTTTGATACGGACTTCCATAGCCTGTGGTGGATCTACTTGAATTTCTTCAACAACCAGTGGTTGCTTAGCTTCCCATGCTACTACAGCTGCTTATCAGGTCACAATGCATCTCTTAATGTTGCTAATTCTAAATTGAAACCTCTAGGAATAGAATCTAACTACATAATTTATGCATATCCAAAACTATACCTAGGCAAGTGATAACTTCGCCATGAGTACTTTTATGAGGCAAGAGACAATCTTCGCCATTACAACTTGTATCTAGTTTTTGAATCCGTTGGCTTAGATGGCTAACACTTTATTCAAGCATAAGAGCATTGGAAGTAGACTCCCACAATGCAAATTCATTTCCAGGTCTGGGTGATGCCCAATTTCTACCAAAAGAAAAGCCCACGAAAAGCCTCTGAAACCATCACAGAATAGTCTCTATTAGATACTCTGACGAGGAGAAAGAGGTCTGGTGTGACTCTTATTCCTTTTTGAGTGAGAAGTTCCATGATATGATGGCCTATTTAGCTATGTAAGTACATGCGTAGCCAACCTGTAGCAAGACCACAGTAAGACCAAAGAAATACTTATAAACTGTCCTCAAGCCTGTGTACAAATTTGTCATTTCATCCATGAATTTCTTGGTGCTAACACCTATTACATTATCGTTGTAATGGGATGCTCTCCCTTGTTGTAATGGGATGCTCTCTCTTAGCTTAAGGATACATACATAATTATGCTTGCAAGCCTTGGATAAGGACACATCCAATCTCCCATCACCAACCTGCACGCCAAATCATGGCCCATCAACTACAGTTTTCTAGGTTGCATGTGTCTGTATTTTGTCAGAGAAAAATACCTATATATACATGAGAGGTGAACATACATGTTGTCCCAAAAAGGATTGGACTTGGATTTTCATCCCAAATTGAATACATACATAAATACACACATATATATACTAACAATCTTAATTAGGCACGCTGATTTCGTATTTTCAAGCTCACCCAAATATGGCCTATGGATGTCAATTTCAGATTTCCAAGGTCTATTTTACTGAAGACAATTCATAATAATAATTCATCATCCAAACAAGTATAAACATTGAGGAGTTGGCCCATAAGTGTATAAATGGTCATATCTAGATTCTGCACTCCAAGACTCCAAAGTAGAACAAAAACCTTCAATATTCTCGTTAGATAGGGTATGAGGATTCCATAAGGTAGAGATCAAAGATTTCACTATTCCAGCCAATCCACAATACATTGCCGTAGCTCTTTTGCCCAGATCTATGCTTAAGTCAAGAATGAAGTCTGAGGAAGATTGATAGAATTCTTGGGTGAGCTTAAGGAGTAATGTAACATTCCTGCAATGCTCAAGAGTCAGGGTTGACCCCTAGACCAAACTTACAAGAACATGAGTGCATTGGTGAACATTTTAGATTTCATTTTCAGATGTTCTATGAAGACTAATTATTTAGCCTTCTTATAAAACTCAGGATTCCACATATGAAGCTTGTCATAAAGGTTGGGTCTCTAAACTCAAAGTGGCATCATCAACAACATCTCCCATCAACCAATACACTCAACCATGACACTAAATCAATACTATAGAGTCATACCCAAGAGGTAGCATTCATTCAGTGAACAAATATCAAGCAATTACAACTAATGTTCCACCTAGTTTCAAAGATTCAAGGGGATAGTGGGATGTCAGGATATGTGTGTGTGTTATAAACATGATTCAAATTTAAATTCAATAACGAAATATATTGATTCGCACATCATAAATGTTAAGTTATGGTATTTTATATGCTTATAACAGTTTATTTTTTCCTATTATATTACACAGATTAGCAATCACATGTACATAAAGTAAAGTGCAGATAGAACATTAAACGATTGACAGAAAACAAGCCAAGACAAGAGACACAAGATGTGGCGGCTAGCCAGGGACAAACCCCACAATGTGTGAGGAAACCATTTGTTCAAATCTTCTTTTATCTTCAATAATTCAGCAGAGAGAAACAATATAATAAATATGATTTATATCAGCAATAGCAAACCCTAGATCAGCAACATCAGCATTAGCGGCTTCATCATCAAACTAGGGAAGACGATATCTCACAAACCGACCGTTTGATCGGCATGATTCCACCACCAAAAGTTGAGGCTTCCAGAGGAGGTTCAGATGAACCTACAACGCGGTTTAGATGAGGAGATATTCTGGTCCACGTAGGTCAAACTTTACTTCTGCAGTTGCAGCTTCAGTTTCAGTAGCTTCCTTCAAACTAGGGCAGTCGATATCTTGCAAACCGTCCATCGGATTGACTTGATTCCACCACCAAAAGTTCTAGCTTTCAGAGGAGGTTCAGATGAACCTACAAAACAGTTTAGATGAGGAGATCTTCTAGTCCACATAGGTCAAACTTTACTTCTGCAATTGCAGCTTCAGTTTCAGCAGCTTCCGGCTTCACATGTGTGAGGGAGAGACCCTTTTCTACACAGAAGAGAAGAGACACTTTTCTACACAATAGATAGAGAGAGAGATGTGATGAGATGAGTGATTCCAAATGAGGAAAATTCATTTTACATTTATGCACAATGTTGGTGTTTGAATAGACATGACTGTTGGGCTTCTGAGCCTACATGAGTTGTAGGTCGGCTTGATAATAATTCCATAATCAAAATAAATTCATACCTCCATGAATACTAATCAGAATCGGATGATCTTTGTATCAATCCTACACCTCTCAACGGGAGGAATCTAATAAAAATATTATCATCCTTGAATAAGATGACCCACATGAAGTTTTGCCCTGGTTTCCAATTTTAACACTCCCTCTCAACTAGCGAGAACTTCATCTGCAATCTGTCTATCAGTCGTTACTATACATCCATCAAATGCACTGCCCTATACAGCCTAACGCTTGCCTTGCTCTGCTCTATTCTGCCTGTTCTACTTTGTCTTGTTTTGCCCTGTACTTATCTGTATTATTCTGCTCTATTCTGCTCTTCTCTTGCATTGTTCTGTTTTGCTCTGCTTTTGTCCGAATTATGAAGAAGAAACAATGATCAAGGATGTATCATACTGACTCAAAGTTAGTCTCAGAGTATGTACCACTAGTCCCAGACCAGTCTCAACCAACCTGAAGTCAGCATCATAGTGAGTACAACTCCACTAGTCCCAAACCAGTATCATCCTCCATTGACTCAAAGTCAGTCTCAGAGTGTGTACCACTAGTCCCAGACCAGTCTCAACCGACCCGAAGTCAACTTCATAGTAAGTACCACTCCTACCACTGGTCCCAAACCAGTATCGCAGTCTC
>APFE030473784.1:32546-61670 GCA_000404065.3 Pinus taeda | reverse complement strand
GATGCGACTATTGGGCTTCTAAGCCTACATGAGTTGTAGGTCGACTTGATAATAATTCCATAATCAAAATAAATTCATATCTCCATGAATAGTTATCAGAATCGGATGATATTTATATCAATCCTACACCTCTCAACAAGAGGAATCTAATAAAAATATTATCAGCCATGAATAAGATGACCCACATGAAGTTTTTCCCTGGTTTCCAATTTTAACAATACATGATTCAATAGTAGATACCAAAGTCTAAATATTAGACTAGTAAATTGAAATTACTCAAACTCAGAAATAGTAAAAGGTGATGAGTCAAAGACTTGGTCTAAGGTTATTAGTATCAAAAATCAAGACTCAAAAGTTAAAACTGAAAATGATCAATGGACAATGAACCAATGTTATCAGAATTGGACCAGTGATCAAACCAGTTGACCCCAAAACTAATAATCGGAGAAAAACCAAACTAAAAGACTAGTGAACCAAAAATTACATAAATATTCATTTTTTTCAAAAGATAATGTAAAATTCATGTACATCAATATGAATCTAAACTTTTATACACAAATATGCAAAGTTTCTCATATATATAACAACTAAAGGTGCATATAACCAAAATAACATTGACTGCAATCCATCTTTGAACTAGAAATGCATCAACAAAGAGCTTGTAGATGGCCTCTATAGTCCAAAAGAAACCATGCTACAAAAAACACCTACATATCATCATGCTAGAATAAATTGAATCTATGAAACAACTCCATAGACCTAGAGCCAAGTCAGCTTGTTAAGCACTGGTCAGAAAAACCTATGACTATTGTGAAAAACCTAATACCACTGTTAAGACACATTACAAATCCTGGTGTTAGAATATTCATCTGTTATAGTTGAAAAGTACATATCATACAATTCAGAATCTACCATGCCCTCCTAAATTGAATCTAGGTGTTTCTTATCAATGTGCACTCTGGTAGAAGCTAGATCCTTCTTCTTGTAAAATGTTGATGCACCAACTCCTATAGCTTCTGTTGAAGTGACAATTATGCTTGGATCTTGAATATTATTCTCATATTTGTTTGGAGTGGTAGAAGTGGAGTAGGAGAGGTCACAAGGGTATTTCTTTGGCCTTCATTTAAAGCAATATACTCTGAAATTGCCACTTTACTCTTCAATTTGGCCTTCAAAGCATGAATGTTTGTATAGAGCCTGCAAAATAAACCAATATAAATATATTTTGTTTATAACATAAGCAAACTATATCTCTTGTAACATAATCACATCATACCCATAAATAAGATAAATTGGTAATTGGTTGAACACATATAAGAAGAATGTGTTATAGTCCTATTGACACTACGAATTTTCGCTATGCCAACAAAGGGAACCAACCCGATCGTAGACCCCAATTAGATCCGCTTTCGTTTTGGGTGGCTGTTTCCAATGGGTTTTAAAGGATCCTGTAAACTGTTATGGGTGTTGAAAGATTGCTTCCCAGAAGAAGACTTCAATTAAATCAACAAAAGAAACAACTAACCTATATGCACCATGCTCTACCTATATTGATTCTACCTACTTGTGTTAATCTTAACTACTCTAACCTATTCTACAGGAGCCTAATTAAAAGAGATTAAACATCATATATGGATTCTAGGTCCCAATGAATCAATTACTAGGTTCATTGATGAACAAGGTTGTATTTAAGCTTAATTGCAGTCTAACCATTCGTAAAGGAATACACATTCATTTTCCTACAAATAAAACTTGCAACTGATGTTTAATATGGTTTCGAATAGGAGTATGCTCATGAATTAACCATGATAACGAATTATATTTGGATAACCAAGACTAGTCATAAACTGTCTATCATTATTGTGCACAAAACAAAACATATATCCTCATGCCAACGACAATACTCTCATTCTTAACATAAAAACTGAAACTGCAAAAGGCTTCTTCTTGACCAAAACAGACTTCTTTATTAGCATAATAAAATCGACCCCTCTTCTGCTAAGAAAAGTCTCTTACCCATATCTAGAGGTAATACTTATGCAGCAAGACAACTGACCCTCGGTCCTCCATGACTTTCCACCTTCTTGTTCTTTTCAATATGCAAATTAAAATATACAAACATAGAATGGTCAATGAAACCACTGACACTTCGAGGCCACATTTGTTGGAGGATTTTATTTCCTGGAGGAAATGAATGGATGTCAATGGAAAGAAGAATGATTGCAAGCCATCTCTTCACACATGTATCGATTGAACGTTATTCCCTATTGTTTCCCGAAGGCAAATGAAGACACTGCGCTCATCATCGAACATATGGCATGATTTAAGGTGTATCTGGAGATAACAACAACTTGATGGATCTGCGTTGTCAAAAGTACCTCCACTTAACATAGAGTGTGCCTATATTATGCATTGTGGTGGTTCCATATCCCTTTCTTGCGGAGTATGTCTTTGCAATATCGACATCGATGGTGTAGAGGAGTCATCTAGAGTCCCCAAAGCGACATAAGAACTCTTATACCAACATCTGTTCTGCTTCCTGTCTTCTCAAAATTTTAGGAGATCCTACCCCATTCTATCCCAAAGCCACGACACATGGCAATGAAAATCCAGTCGGTAGAGGTATCATGTGGACTAAGCATGTTGTTCCTACGATGATCATTCAAAGGTTGCGTTACTTTCTCGAATTTTATCACCAGCTCATGATCCCTTTGCATCTTTCGTTGCAGCCCTTCATGATGCTTATGCATCAGCTTGCCGACCTTGATTTTCTTCTCTTGGTACTTGCTTGCATGAATGATCATCATTAGCTATGATTATGAGAGATATGACAGAAACGCCTAAAACAAACCTTACCTTCATAAAAACTTTCATAAAGAGTTAGACTCTGCAACTAGGGTTTATATGAGTCCTTCTGGCTCTAAATCTCAAGAGGGCGCAATGATTTTTTGGGGACTAATGTTTAAAAATAGATTGCAACCATAATTAATAAACCATTGAATCATTCAGCTTTGAGGACATAATTCCATCTGACAACTACGGTTATCATTCGGAGAGGCGAAAGATCAAACTTCTCAAGGGACCCATTCAACTTTGCCCCCAGAGTAGGTTCTAATAGGGTGGTGGTTGTGGCCACAACAAACTCTAAAAGTGTTGTTCCCTGGAGGGAACAACAAAAACTCAAAAAAAAAAAAGACTCAAAAAAAAAAAGACTCAAAAAAGTGTTGTTCCCTGGAGGGAACAACAAAAAATACTCCAAAAAGGTGATGTTCCCTTTAGGGAACAGAAAAAACACTTGAAAAAATGTTTCTCTCTTTAGGGAACAGCAGTAGTTACTCTGTAAAACAAATCCACGAAAAAAATAACAAAGTAAAATTTATTTGTCACCTGCAAGAGAGCAGTGGTCGACCATAGTAACTAGTAGTGTTTTAATCACAACTCCTTTGTTTTGGGTCCAATTAAAGTGATTCAAAAGCCAAATGAGATCTAATTCAAAGTTATATCACCAATAGAAATAAGTTTTGAAAATTCCATGATATGATATGTCAATTTTACTTAGAACAACCTACATAACAGAGTCATTTTCGATTTCCCTACTTAGAACAACAGTGGATATTTTAAGCATATCTTTTTTGTTTGATGAAAGATGTGAATGATTCAAATTGGAAATGAAAGTAGATTCATTTATTTATCTCCAATAGAAAAAGCTTTTGAAAACAAAAAGAATTGATAGGGTGGTGTTTGTGGCCACAACAAGTCCAAGGGTTAGATTCCAATCCTTTTGGACAACAGAACACTGTAAAATACCTTTGCTAGCCATGGGCCTGTTGGGCTTTGCCACCCTATTTTTGATTCCAATTTTGATTTTCTGAAAATAAAAACACGAAGCATTCAATAACTATTGAACAATCAAACCCCTCCAAAACTGATAAGGAAGCCATAACTGAGCGTCATCCTGACCTTAAAAATAAATTCAAGAATTCTAAAATCTTACCGGCCATCTTGGAGATTCTAGGATAATGGAGAGACCAATAAGCAACAAAAAAATGGGAACTAGCTCTACATCACCTCCCATTGACAACCTGCCTCACTCAACAACACATATTTTTTTCTTCTAGTTATGTTCCCGGGAGAGATCATAGGTATATTCTATATGAAAGTTTGTGAAAAGTGGCCACCAAGTGGCCTTATTTTCCTTTTTGGAGGTGATATGTCATGCTATAAGCACTTTGCTATGTATTTTCCTTTTCCAAACCATGAAATAGAAACGTATGCATTCTTTCTTTGGAAAAATAAAATCAATTAAAATTTGCATACCATTCGCCCTATCAAATTCTTGTCAATCCAAAAGTTGCAAAAAATCATATACAATTCACCTTAAAATAGCCCTTGGATCATACACACACATTGCAAGGTCCATCAAACACATGTATATCAATGTAGGCAAAAATAAGAAAGCAAGGTGCCATCACCCAAACAATCTACCAAAAGCACATATCTCAATAAAGTTGCAAATAATTCAGAAACAAACTACCATCACATGTCCAAAATCCTTCACAGATAGTAATAAATGCTAATGTCATTTAGTGAAAGAACTGAAAGGAAATGCCCAAAATATGATTGAGGACTCAATTGACAATAATAACCAAATGCAATTTAACTATTGTAGACCCCATGCAGATGGCCAAAACATAAATACTTCCAAAAAGACTCTGATGACACATTTGAACTACAGACTTTGATTTATATGTCCAATTCAAAAAATAGGAAAGTCAACTACCACATAAACATTCTAAATAAAATGCACGTCATGTGCTAGATGTTGCTATGGTGTAAATTTGTTGACTTGAGTGAGCAAAAACCATCATGACTAAAGCTCGTGCCATCAGATCCTTGATATCCTTTCTAGAAAGCGAACCATTAATCTAAAAATTCAAGGAAAATGTTAACATTAGTGAGAAAAACCACATACTTATCCACAAAACATATTCATGAAAAAGGAACCACCTCTTCTTTTTTTTCATGATTAAATGGACCAACTTCAAAGGGACCAAATTAACATTTGAATGAAATACAACTATAAAAGGATGAATGACTAGTGAAAGAAACTTACACCAAAAAGTAGGTAGCAAAAAAAGGTTGAGTTATCCTGAACCACGTCCCGAACATTCACCATTTGAACTATTCACTAGACCTAAAACCAAAAAGTACAAAATTAACATCAGATTCATACGAACAAATCAACAAAAATACAACCAATAATTATTTATAAATGATCCAACATATGGAGATACATAAGGAAAGAGAAAGTAGAATGTTTTGAAAATCTACCTTGTTCAAATATCTCACAAAATCTGAAAAAACTTTGTAATCACATTCTTCTAATTTGTATGTATCATTCCTAGCATTATATGATAAGTTTGCGATTGCTATAACATATTCAAGTTGTACAAATGCATGATCTGACAAACTATACTTATACATGTGTTGCCCCTTTATTCTACTATACCAACATAATTGAAGCTCAATGCCTTCTAATCTATCCAAAAGGTCAATTTCATTCTGGTAATCAAACACCATATTACCATCTTTCTTCCTTATTCTTTGAACCCTTCCAATGTACCATGTTCCACAAGAAACACCTTGTTTTGTGCTTCGAGGAACACCTTTTCTTGCAATACGTTCAGTGGGGGGAATTGAGTCACTTTGAAACAACACCCCACAATCTGATCCAATTCCAAAGCCAATTGAAACACCCTTTTGTGGAGCCTTCCCATCTTGCCTAAAGTAGACCCCATTTCTCACTTTTGTCAACCTATCTTTCGATAATGTCAGATTTCCATTCAACTGACTAACCAAACATGCTTTAAACATATCCTTACGATCAAGATCCACGACTTGCTTTATTGTTTTTCTTCCATTTTCATCAATGGAATCTAAAATTTCATCCAACTCGTGTCGCCACTCACTTTCTATTATTTGCAATTCACTTTCATTTTGTACCAATGATGATGAAGATTGGAATATAGAGTTGGAACAACTCAGTGGAGAAGCATCAACTACTTCATCCACAATTTGGAATGTTGGATAATTTTGTTCCTCTGTCCATGGTTTAACCCACCAAGAATATTGAGTGTAATTTTATGGTTGCACTCCAAGAGTTGATAAAATGTCTTGTGTATCCTTCAATCCAATCTTAAGGGCTTCTACAATTTTAGCGTTTGTGGATATTGAATCATATTGCGACAATATATCAATGTTTTGTATTGTTTCTCGGTGCAATCTATTCCAAATGATTTCTTGCTTCTTATGAGATTTATTAAAATGAAGCCCTTGGGGATTTGATTCTTCTTTAGCACTCTATTAAGGGTTCCAACAGCTTGAAGCAAGTCAGTGAAATCATAGGCCCTCTACACTCCAACCATTCCACCAACTTTACTAAATAAGTTCTCACATACATCTGACCCAGTCAAGTGCAAAACACACGGAAAGTTAGAGTAATGATCTTGAAACAATCTCATTAACAAAACTGCAAAATGGCAAGAAATTTTCACATCTTGATATGCTTCTCTGATGATGAAATTTATGTTGACATTAGTATGAGATTTTTTTTGTACCCAACATAACCATAATGTGAAGAAATGATGAAGTCGTGAAGCATTTCGTACCCTTTCCCAAAGGCTCAAACTATGAGACATAAATATGTCAATGTAGTCAACAACAATCATTAGATAAGTCTTTGTAGCTAGTGTCCTCTCTAACTTTCCACTTGGTGTACTTCTCAACTCTTTCAAACACCTCTGAACATGCCTTGAAGAAATGTGTTGTGCAGATCCCCAATTTTTTCGATCTATCCTCTCTATATCTTCACCCTTAAGCTTGTGATCATCCACTTTAAAAGTGTGATAAACCATTCTAACATGACCAAAACTTATGTAATCATTTCCTAAAACCAATTCTCGTCAACTGCTAAACAAAGGCTTCACTAGCTTTTTGCCGTTGTGGATGTAATCTTGGTCATGCAATCCTGTTACATTGCAACCATTGTACAACCTGGTTAGCCTCCACCCTTCCCAAGGAATTTGATATCAAAGACCTGATGTTGAAGAATAATCCTTCAACATAATTTGTCTTCTTTTGCTATCCCCATCCAAGGAATGACCAACAATAGGTCCCAAATTATTTTCCATGTGTTTCCTCCACATAGATTCTACCTTTTCCCATTGTTGATAAACAAAATTTGCATTGAACCTATTGCATGTTGGATGAACAACCACAACAAAATGAGGAAGACTTTCATGTGAAGGGTTTGCAATAATAACATGTGCGTGAAGGCCAATAACATTGTTCTTAAAAGAATTTATTATAATCTCATAGCCTACATCTCTGTCACCAACTCTCACCAAGAAATGTGATTTCCATTGATGTTCCTTTCATACCACAAAACCCCACCAGTGTATCACTTTTTGCTACCCACCTAACATATTTTTTCACAATTGTTTCATCTTCAGCGAGCAACACAGGAATTGGGCCATCTATACCATGCTTGCCTTTATAAGAAGCATAAACTTTTCCAACCACCTCAAAAATATGCTCGTGCTCTCCTAGGATATATGCTAATGACTTTCTAACTTGCCTTAAATTCGTAGATATTGAAGGACCATCTAGATTCAAGCTAATAAAGCTATGTAATCTAGGGCCTCCCCATAATTTGATCATCTCATAAAGGGATTTTGTGGATGTACTATACCTTCTCCCTACTTTTGCATGCATCAAGTTATGAAAAATATCCTTGACAAATTCCCAAACTACATCTTTACCTTGTAATTTCCCTTGCTTATGTGCCTCACGCACATCCTTGCAAAACCTAAAGACGTCCTTCCTTTCTGTTGATTCAAACAACTTTTCCTTTAGGGATCTCATTCTAATAGAGAGTGTAGCAACCTTTGTCCTCTCCCACCAAAGAGATTGCATTGTTGATCTATGGTTAGCATTTGTAACCCTTGCAAAATTCTTCAATTCATTGTGAGTCAAATAGTCGAGTCTTCTACCTTTTCCTGTATCTCATTCACTTCTTTTATTGGTGCACATTGACTCACGATATAATCGCATCTTGAAGTCATCATATTCTGGAACCAACTTACAAAATTTGCATGTTAATGAATCAAATGGGATCCCTGTTTTAGAAGCCCTCTGGCAATGAATATGCCTATATGTACCATCAATACGACATTCAATACCCTCATAACATAACATGATCTTGGTATGCTTCTCTATGGCCCATAATTTTCCACCCCTTTGATCATCCATTAGGACCTTTGTTTCCAATCTCTCCCTATTTATATCAATATAAGGATACCAATACCCCCAACATTGTAGTAACAAGGGAGATAATTGAGTTGTAATAAGATGACAACAAACAAATAAATTTGAAGTAAGATAAATAAAATAATATACAAATTCATATTCAAGTTTAGTTTAAGTTGTTAATTAACATACCTGAAGTAGAAGGATCTGCACTTGTAGAACCCCTATGTAATACTGATGGTGACAATGGGACCAAGGACCTAGTCAAACTTTGTTGGGACTTATCATTGGTAGGCTTTTTGGGTCTCCCCACTGTGCCACTCCTCAACCCAATCTCCTCATGTGAACCCTAATTTGTAGTAGTAGTAGTATGATTCCTTGATTTCATGTGTTCATTTAGAGGACTGACAATATTACCACTTGTCGGCACTAAACAAAACCATTTATTGCATCGTGTACATTCCACTCTCACTTTTTTCATATCCTTATAGTCTACAAGTGTTGCTTCCACTACCTTGAACAAATTAGGCTCTTGTGTCTTGTTGAAATCATCTAGAAGTTTGATTACTTGGTCAATGTGAAATTGATCTCCAACCATCATTGTCTATTGTACTTTGTTACATGAATGAATTTCACTACCACTTGGCATTGATAGGCGTTGTTGATGGGCCCCTGTTTTCATATGATGGTTTTTGAAGTTGTGTGTTGTTCGTGCTGCCAAGGATACATCCCCTGTTCCATAATCAATGCCACAAATTTCACAATGGATATTTATTTTAGATTCTCCCTTTTTTTAATATACTTTGAGAGTAATTTTCTCATTGACAAACTCTTTCGTTAAACTTTTAACTTTTTTTTCCCAAGATGCCAATACACTAGGATCAACAAATATGGCTTGTTCCACTGACAAAGACATATTTTCAACTCGTGGTTGTTTATGCATAGGTCCCTCCACATTCACTTCAATGTTTTCAAAGATTGGTATTGTTTTCACTACATTTGAACATTGTTCTTCCACATCAAATGTGCCTAGTTTCCTCTTGATGCCTACAAGTGTTGTACAAACTTTCCATTTTTTCTCTTTCTTTGGATTTAAACCTATTCCATCCTAGATAAAATCAAAAGGGTGTCCAATGATTTCATCATCCACAATTTCATCACGAATTTCAGCAAATATACAACCTTCTCGACACTTGACCACGCCGATGATTGAATTTTCTTCACCTATAGCAATTTTATAAAAGAACTCCATTTGTTTTTGCACATAAATAAATGAAAAAGTAAGTAAACTTCCACAAGCATATTGGTTATTATAAAAAAAAAAAAAGAGAAAGGAAGCAAAGTATGAAATTTCAATTCAAAGCTCCAAAAAACATTAAGAAATATTACTATTTGGATGAAACACTTTGATTCAAATTGTACTATTAGTGGATTCCTCAAATGGGACTGAAACCAAAAATAAAACATATTACTAAAACAAATTTGGGAGTTGATTTATTATTGCACTAGAACTCGGAAAAACATTGTACAACTATTTTTAATTCATAATCTTAACATGAATTGTAACCAGAATTTCAAATGCTTTTCTAAAAATGCCCATTATTCAGTTAGATAAGCCAAACATTTGTGCATCTTGAAATTTTTTCAACCATGTAAATACCTGTTAAAATTGACAACTAGGGCCAAATTCCCCTTTAGACAGCTCCTATGGGGAAAATTATTGTAGCATTATTGCAGCTCCTATGGAAACCAAGTCTTAGCCAACCATGATGTTCAAAGAACTATTTGGAGGAAGTTTAACTCCTATGGTGCACTGAACATTTTCGACATATTTTAGAATTTGTATCAAGAAAAAAGAATTTTTGAAAATTTGATGATATACTTTGGATTCCTAAAATATTTCAAAATCCAAATTTGAAAAAGAGAATTTTTGAAAATTCGATGGCGTAATTGAAAGTCCTCAAATATTTCAAAATTTGCACTTGCTAAGATAAATGCCTTCTCCAAAATTTAAAACTATATTTGGAGCGGCTGACATTTCTTTGAAACAAGAACAAGCTTGTGGTTGATGTCGGGTAACTAAAGGGAGTAGGAATTTGCTTTGCATCTTCTTGATAAAATTTCATGAAGGGAAGGGATAGTGGCGTGCTCTGCCATTTTCCTGAGTGAGTGGAGTATGCCCAACAATCCTGATTGTTGTCCACATCACCTGCGATCAACCATGGGATTTTGTTCCATTCCTCGTGGAGGGTGCCCAGTTTCCAGATATATTCTGATTGTACACATGTCAACATCTCTTCAATCAAATAATTTGGAAACTCAAAAACCTGTGAGAGAGCCTCCACCATTTTCAAAGTTCAAAAGTGAAGGTGTATGAGATAAATGTGCCTGAAATTTTATATTAAAGACATTCAGTTGCTGCTCTGTTCTTGGACTCTACAAAATGTTTAATTTTTACAGAGTCCTTGATATTATGCTGGATAAGAAAAGTGTCAGGCAAGTATAAATGGAAGGATAAGGCTTAACCAAATACAAAGATTCAAATATAATATAATATTATGTGACTTTTAGTTTTTGAGTTTTATTTTTTTAAGAGGACTTTGGGATTCGCAAAGACTATTCAAGTTCATTTATCACTTTTCATATTCCTTGCAGGTGAATAATGTATTTCCATAATGTTTAAATATCAAGTATCAAACCTTTTTTCTTTCAAGGTGTATGAGGGTGAAAAAACAAAGCTGAAACATGTAAGTAGATAGTATCCAATAGTTAAATATACTCTAGGAATAAGTATAAGTATATGACATATCAGAGCATTTAAAGCTGATGTCACAATAATATTTTAAACATAATTCAAGTCTAAATCTTGAACTAAATATAATAATTGTGCTATGAATTTCACCCTACAGCTAGAAACAGAGCATGAGGAATTAGAGGTTAAGGTTAACTCTGACCTATTGAAGGAATCAGAGTAGCGCGGCGAAAGCGAGGATTAAAGACCTATAATTGATCATACTACCTATAAATCTAAAGTATCAGAGAAATATTTAAAGAGAAATAAGAGAGGATTTATTAAAATTCCAGCAAATTATTTCTAGCAGTCATTACAGGTACTAGAATTCTAGCAAGGATAGAGACTTATCTTAGAAGTAAAGGCTTGGAGAGAGTTGTCAAGGGTTGAAAAGAGCCCTCATTTGACATCATATACTTAGGGTTTGAAATCAATGAATAATGAATAGGTGCTAAACCAATCACCATACATACGTTAAAAGTGCTCAGCGAAGCAGAATTGTTTACATTGATACAATTATCTAAAAATAAAATAGGTCGCCCCAAAATTGCATTGTTGAAACACTTTCATTAGATATTTTTATCACATAAACCTTCATTGTTTGTCATAAATTCCTAAAGATCAAGATAATCTTTCATGTTACTAAGAGGGAGACTACTATCACCTAACCCTGTCTCCTTTACACTTTAAGTTGCCTCTCCCCTGCTCAAGGCAGGCTTCCCTGGGATAAAATTGTTGAGATTTTAGGCAATGAGAGGAAAAGTGATATGAAGAGTAAATTCCAACCAAAGAGTTTTCAAAGAATTAAGAAAATAAAATAGGTGGAAGAATCAAAAGCTAATGTATTTCTATTGGGCAGTGAAGTTTGCTACAATACCTTCCCTAGACAATGCTAATGACAATGGCTCATGAAAAGAGATCCCATAGAGCTCCCAACATAGTAACCAACAGGAGATTGATTAGATGCAATAGCTTCCCTTGAGATAGAGGAGGATGAAGGTGAATCATAAAGAGAGCCCAGTATATTCCTCTGCGGAAAAATAGACCTAATTAGGGGCAAAATCCTAGACCCAGATGATGGTAGAGCAGGATGATGCAACTGCTGTTGAAAATGATGATTGTGACTAGAACTGAAGCTCGAACAAACTTCTACAGGAAAATCAAAAGAAACCCATTGTGATGTTCCTCTAGCCCAGGGTTCATAGTGTTGGTATTCAACAAAATGGCTACTACTCTCTCTCTCTCTCTGGGTGAGCATATTTCTCTTGGATATTGAGTGTTGTTGTTTCAACTATTGGGGCAATGTTATCTCCTTGGACCTATGCTGTGTAAATTCTCTGGCAACTGTGATTTTCTCTTGCTTATATTTACATTCTCCCTTTGCTGGTGTCTGTGAGCAAAACCCAAGTTGGTGTGCCACCACCATCCCACAAAAACCAACAAAATTAGCATATATAAATCATACATACTAAACTATTTAGTAGCAAAACAGAGAAACAAATGGAATACATAGAACCATACATGTCAAAGCAAAGATGTCCGTTGTCACCCAAGTCCCATACTCTTTCAACTTTATATTGACGATTTAGAAGATCTCATTTCAAAGTGATACAGGTGGTTTCCTTCTCTATGGGATTTCCAACTGGGATGTAAGATCACCTCACTTCTCTAGGTGCAATTATGGTTGAAGTTTCCATCCACAATTTATTAAAGGAATATCTTATACATCGCTCAAGGTAGTTGTAGGTTAAACTATAAATATTTCACCTTTGTAATGAAATTTTCATGGAAGTATGAGAGATTATAGAATAAGAGTTTCATGTGATGAGTTTATACACATCTTAAGTTTCTGGGCATATTTTATTTCTGTGTATCATAGAATAATAGGTTGTCACACAAAAAACTTATCCTCCTAGCTATAGCAAGGAGCTTCCACAGTTTGAGGGGAACTCTTTTTCTACTGCCCCACATGTCCTAGAATTTATGAAGCATATATGAGAATTGATGGAAAGACATGAAGATTCCATGATAAGGTTATTTATCCTTTCTTTAGGACAAGGGCATGGTGGCTAGATGAAGCATTCTTGTAGCCCAAACAGCATACATTCTCTCAAATCTCTAGTTTAAATCTTCCTCAAGCATTGCCACCTAAGGTTTAGAAATTTGATGGTACATATCAAGAGTTGTTGACAACCCTACAAGAGGAAGGCCTCCTTGGCCTTTTTGAAGGAAATGATAACATTGTTGGGGATGAAAGTGCAGCATCTATGGAAGAGGGATTATGCTCAAAATTTGAATATGAAAACACTAGATATTTGTGACACGAACAACCTTGCAACAGCAATGACAGGAAGGAGGGCCATTTTAGCATCTAAAGTGATTTCTTAACACATAAATAAATACCAACATGAAAAATGTGATGGCATTATTACACCACCTTCAAATGATACATGTGTCACTCTTTCTAGTGAGGATTGGCATCAAGTTGGTGATGTTTTTTTAGGCTAGCCCCATAGGAAAAAGTGTTGCAGATATAGAAGAAGAAAGTAGTAGCAGTTTTGAGATCAATTTTCCGTGGGATTTATGCTCACAAATAAAAACAAGAACACTCCCTTCTCTTATGGCTTATGTACATGATAATCATAATAATGAAAACATAACCCTGGACACTCATAATGATCCTCTCATCATTATGGATCAATCATCAGACCATATATTTTGGGTTGGGTAGAGGCAAGTCCTATACACTACTTGCACGGACCATCAATGTCTGGTGATCACAAAGAAGAGGGTAAGTTTGATTCTGAGCCACTTCTGAGCCCTTCACAAGCATCCGTCATGAGGGTTTTGAGACTGTGTCATGTTATAAAAGTGTTGGAATAACCTCCCTAGACTTGTCGCAAGAATTGAGTATAGAATATCTTTGCTCCAAATATGACAGCAATAAGGATTTTGCACCAAACATTGGCATTTCTGATAATGAGTATCAACATTACACAAGTTATGAAATCCTCAATGATGAATTTGTTGCTCTAGAGGAACACAAGTATTTCTGTTTTGTACACCAATTTCCCCGAGTCTTGAACAATGAAAAGCAGAAATCAACAAAGTCCTCTTATCTCTACAATCAAGACTGCAAACCTTCTTTATTAGAGCAAAGGCATAAGGACCATATTTGTGAAGAGTCAAAGGAATTATCTAGCAACATAATAGAAGCCACACCTCTTCACATTAAAGAAAAAAGCAAGAAGGTGCCTCCTAGGTTTGAATCTTCCAAATCACCAAATTTATGAACATCTACACAGACTTTGGTATGTACATTACTGATCAGTGAAATTATTAAGAATGGATTGTTCTAGTTTTGCAAAGCACTTAAGGCCCTCCTATTGGCAACTATATCAATCCTATAAAGGAGTAAAACCCTTTGTCTATAGTTTGAAATTTGTGTATGGTTCTGTGCATAAGCCCTAGAAGGATAATCTCCAAAAAATCCAGTCCTATGCATTAGTTGAAGGTCTATGTTGGGCATCAGTCCTATTTTGAGACCACTGTCAAAGGTTACCAAATTTTTGAAGTTCAAGCTACATGAAGAAAGTTATGAGAATGTTTTGCAAAGTCAAAATCCAAATTGAAGAAGCTAAAATTCTGAAGTCTCAAGTTATCAATTTTTCTCAAAACAAGTCAAAATTGTCAGCATGTTTGTGAAGGAGCCAAGAGAATTATTTAAGGATGTACCTCTATATTATAGAGATTCGCTGACTCCTCTGAATCAACTGCTAATACCGGTTGTTTCACTCCACAAGTCGACTCCTCTGAATCAACTACTAATACCACCTGTTGCACTCCACAAGCCAACTCCTCTGAATCAACTGCTAATATTGCTTGTTTCACTCCACAAGCTGACTCCTCACCTCTTCTTCTGTTTGTGTTGGGTGTTCGTAGAACCCATCATTTTTTAAATCCTTGATCTTGAAGGTTACCGTAGCTGGACAGAACACATTAATTTTAGGTTATGGACGCCCTCCGGAATGAGAATGAGAGAGTAGCTAGGTGGGTGAAAATAAGGTAGATTGATTGTATAAGCAAGAAAACATGCTCAGAGATTCGATGAAAGCAGTAGGTCTCACTCAAGCTAGAAAGGCAAAAAGGCGGTCAGACAAAACTAAATTTGATGAATCTCCTTTTGTATCTCTTTTTGTAACTGAGTATCCATTTCATTGATCATCCCCCACCTCATCTTGATTTTCTGGATCGATCAACAGTGACAAAAGCCTACCTTGCCTTCCTTTCTTAGTAGTATCCTTCCATCCAAGCGCTCCTGCCTGCTTATCGGGTATCTATTGGTAGGTCTCGCTCATGTGCTCACTGCAGTTGGAGAAGCCCGCTACTATGACGCAGTTGATGTGTTCGTTATAGAGAAGTAGGGTAGTTGGACATAGGTTCAAACAAGCAAGAGGTAGGGTGAGGATTTGAAGAGTGGTCATGTCTGGTTCAAACTCAGAAACGCAACTCCTCTTAGGGTTCAAAAGCAAAAAGGCTTAGGATTGCAGAGTGGTTGCAGAGAGGCTCGACTCCACCTTCACTCCAAAATTAATCATTTCCAACTCTTTCCCTCCACCCGAGTGCGTGTAGCCCGATATTTTTCCTAGGGTTGTGGAGTGGTTGCAGAGTGGTTCAACTCCACCTCGACTCCAAAATGAATCATTTCCAACTCTTTCCCTCCGCCCCTGCATGTAGCCGAGTCTAAGCCGAGTGAGTGTAGCCCGATATTTTTCCTAGAGTTGCAGAGTGATTCGACTCCACCTCGACTCCAAAATGAATCATTTCCAACTCTTTCCCTCTGCCCCTACGATGTAGCTCGATATTTTTCCCTCCACCCATGCATGTAGCCCGATATTTTTCCCTTCGCTTGGCCAAATAATTGTATAAAAAATACCTTAGGATATATATATTGTTGTATGGTATATTAAAACCCTTTAGGCCCTCATTATAACCCCAATATATTATTTTTTGAATTTTCCATTTTTAATGCCCTAGTATGAACGTACGTGATATAATATTGGTTTGTTAGTGATGCCCCCATGTGAAGACCAAACCTAGTTACATTTTCTAATAGACAAGGGTGGAGCTTTCACAAGATGGGTCATGCACTACCCTTGTGGGTAGGGTGTGTGAGTTGGGTTGGTTTTTGGGGCATAACACAATCGAAGACACAAGTCATGTGGGAAAATTGTTGAGCCATGTGCATGGCAAGTTAGTGTGATATCACATCACATTGTAGACTCGAGTGATTGCAAGTTGGTGTGATACCATAGGTGTGTGTGCTTAACACAAGGGGTCGCTTGGTGTTTTGGTTAAGCATTGCCAAGAAAGGAAGGTGTTTGGGCCAAAATGTTTCTCGAGGTAGTGATCGTCAAGGGACAGGAGCTGGCATTCATTAGGGGAATTTTGAGATCTAAAAAACACATCCTAAGATATATAATCAAATATTACGGGTTAGTCATTTTGTGAGAAAAATATATTTACAACTCACTTTCTATACTAAAATTCATGTACCTATGATTAAGTTACATTAAAAAGTTCTCAAAAAAGAGATTTATAAAACACAAAACAAATAAACAAACAAAAATGTTGATGTGATTAAAAAGAAAAAATGTGACTATGAGTAGAAGTGGACTTTAAAAAACAATCATTGTACTTAATTAATTAATCTCTTTTTCACTTATCCTTTAACAATATAAATAAATTTATAACTTTTTATTTATAATTAATTAAATAAATTACTTAATATTTTATATAATTAAAAATTATAATAATATATATAATTAAAATGCTACATAAAATATTATTTAATATAATTTTGTGTAATATAATTTTATATAGTAAAATATTATATTGCTTATTAATTTTATATTATACATAATTCATAATAAAAAATAGATAGCAGCTCAATTGGTGATCAAAGTAATGTGAAATTTTTGAAATCTAAGAGATCTAAAGTTCAAATCCCCATGTTTGCAACCCGGTTTACAGAGAGGACGGGTCATAGACCCCCAAAGTTTTACTAGTGGTTACATGTCAAGCTGGATATTGGTTACATGTCACGCTGGCTGGCCAAAGTTTTGCACATGCAACCACGACATGGAATATACATATGTTGGCTTGAAGTGACTACATTTGTCAATTGTCGACCATTTCAGATATGCGAAGATTCAATTGAAGCTTGTTCGATTACATTTGGTCAGTTAGGTCAGTTATACGAATGGAAGACGAATTTGTGAAATCTTGGACTCGACATTGCGTGGAATAGTTTGTGAGGTGACTGGAATGTTCACGTCTAGCAGTATGTAGCTAGCACATCTCCTTTGAAAAGGCACAATGCTCTTGATAGCCAAGACGAGTAGTTTTGAAAGATATTCATCCGATCCCTGCGAGTTTTACCAGTCTAGGAAATAAGTAGAATCTCTGTAGTGGAAGCATTCTCTCATTTTGAGTGCCAAGAGGCGGTGTTTGTTGAGAACATGGAAAGCCCTCAGAAGAGCCAAGGCGTAAAGAGCAAGGATGCCTATGATGTTGCTGCAAAAAAATAGTTGCAAGGGAAAGGGAAAGAAGTCGCTGCCAATACTAAAAATGGTAAAAATGTTAAAAATGACAAGGAAATCTCAGATTTTGTGGAAACAAATCATTTGGGTCAAGTCAAAATTGCTTCAACAGAGAAAATGGGAAAGTGGATTTGGGTAAATGCAAAGCAATATGAGGGCATTTTAAGGCGTAAGCTTGCTTGCCTTAAATGGGGACAAATGAGAAGAAAATCGATCCTGAGAAAGAAAATAAATAAGAGAAACAAAAATAAAGAAGAATTAATCATTTATAGTCCCACATCTACACCTCTTACTTGGTCATCAGATCTATATGTCGAGGGACTAATGAAGGCTAGGACAAAGATGGAGATTTTGGAAGCCAAAGAACAGGAAAGAAACCGCAAAATTTCTGAGACCACAGTTGCAAACCAATGTCTAATCGTAGGTAAGAGAATTTTAAAAGAACTGATCTAACAATGTTACAAGAGGCTTTAAAGACAAGAAAACAAGGATAGCAAAGCATGAAGATAGTGTGGCAAAGCATGAAAGAATTAATAACAGCAAACAAGGATGTGATAATTTATAAACAAACTCGGGTAGATACACAAGTATCTCAACAAACAGACATTTCCAAAGAGAAGGCAAAAAGGAACAGTGGGAAAGATAGTCCAAAAAAAATCAAAGATAGAGTTGAAAATATTAATGGTTACATAAGGACAGAGGAAGAAGAAGATGCAAGTGCTCGTAGAGCACAGGAAATAGAACACAAAGAAAGACAGGACAGGAAAACAAACTTTATTATCAGGGGAATAAGAGATTATGGGAAGAATGAAAGTACTCTCAATTTGACAAGAGACTTTCTGAAAGAGAAACTACATTGGAAAGTGAAAATTTGTGAAGCAAGGAGGGTTGAGAGGAAATGTGAAGAGAAGCCTCGACCCATAAAAGTCACCATGGCAAGCATACAAAACAAACACCAGCATTTGGGCAAAAAGAAACTCTTGAAAGGCTCACACTTCTTCCTCGATGAAGATTTAACTAAAAAACAACAAGAGGAGAGAAGGGATGGATGGAGAAAATTAGAACAAGAAGAAATAAAGGGAAAAGGACATGGTTGTATAATGGTAAAGTCATTATTGCAGTGTTTGGGCCTCCGAGCAAAATAGGGTGGCACACTAGCAGTAAAAAAAAACAGAGAATTCAATAATAGGGACGAAAACAACCAGAGCAGCATAGATGAAAAGGGGTGAAGACTCAAATTTGAGTCTTATGTGTCAAACTGCGCAGCAGTCAAATCCTACCTAGATCTACCTAAGTTTAGTTTGTTGGAATTGTAGAGGTTATCCTTGGAGGAGGGGACCCGAGTTAGGGCTTATTGCATAAGGTAGAGACATAATTTGTCTCATGGAAACTCATGAGCATGATGGTTGCAAAACCCTTGTGTTTGACAGTTATTGGAAGTTGGCAGTTTGGAACAAGGTAGCAAAAAATGGCAAAGGGTATGGGGGAATACTAGTTTTAGTGAAAGAAAAAGAAGGTCGTCACATTCAGTTAATTAAAGAAGATGCAAATAAACAATATTTATGGTTGAAAATATCGGAGAATGAGAATCACACTAGAATTGAAGCATGCTATTTTGCCCCTCAAGTCTCAAAAACTTACAAAAGTAAGGGGCTTGACAGCAAGGATTCGTATGCAGCTTTAAAACAAGATATTTTCGTGTACTCTCAGCAAGGAGAAGTTATTTTAGTGCGAGATTTCAATGCTAGAACAACAAATAATCAAGCTAGCATTCTTTGTTTCAAAGAGGATACCAATCCTATTTGGCTCACTGAAGAGGAGAATCCCCAATGGGTGAGGTGTTCAGAGGACGACAAAGTTAGCAATAATTTTGGAGAATAGTTGCTTACACTGTGTGGGATTTTCAACTTAATTATTTGCAATGGTCTAGATAGATGGAAAAGGTATGGGAACTTCACTTGCAAAACATACAATGGGGCAAGTGTCGTTGACTATGTGATGTGTTCACAAAGCTTGATAGAAAAGATAGACGAAGTTGGTATTGGAGAGCATATTTGGGGCTTAAAATCAGACCATAACCCAATTTAAATAAGGTTATCATGGTTAGAAGAAAGGCAGCATAGGAGGAAAACCCAATGCTCTCGACAATCACTATCAAGGGGCAAAATTCTTCTAACACAAGAAAATTGTACTATCTTCAAGACAATGTTAGAGAGATTAATTTGGAAGGAGAAAACTGGTTTCAAAAGCTTCAACAATCATGAGTTAACAAATATAATTCAAAGTGCACTTGAGAAGTGCAAAAGAGCAAAAAATAGGAAATCAGAATCAAATTATTTCCCTGTAAATGCTTGGTTTGATGAAGAATGCAAAATGGCAAGGAGAACCTTGAAAAAGGCAAGAAAGGAGAAGATGAATGTAAAGTTATATAAGCAGATACTAAAAAGGAAAAAAGAAGAGTTCATGCAAACAAGGAGAGAAGAGAATATATTTAAGCAAGAATAATCCAAAGCTTTTCTGGCAGAAACTGCAACCAAGGAAGAAGCAAATTGAAAATAATATTACAACCAATCAATGGTTTGAATATGCAAGGCAACTCTATGAGAAAAAATCTGAGGCGGAGCCCCCTTAGGATCAACACAAATTCAAAGCTTTTCACGTTACAGGAGGTGGAGAATGGAATTAAGACGCTGAAAACAGGGAAGGCAAAGGACTTGGTTGAACTTCAAGCAGAGTATCTAAAATGGGGAATGAACGCTCATGCATCACACATCATGGAAATATTCAACAACATCATTCAGCAAGGATTTCCAAGAGACTCGACAACTAGCCTAGCAATACCCCTTTTTAAAAGTGGAGACATTAATAATCCATCCAACTATAGAACAATTATGATCAATCCTTTGTTTGCAAAGCTTTTTGGCAGCATGGTAGAAGACAATATTAGTAAGTGGGTAGAAGTAAAATAAAAGAGGGAAAGAGGATAAGCGTATTTTAGGCCGAAACATTCTACAGTGGATCATTGTATCACGTTGAGACACACTGTTGAAAAGGTTTGAGAGTACAAAGAAGAAGTATTTCGCTACTTTGTTGACTTCAAAAAAGTATTTGACACAATCCTTAGGGATAAGTTGTGGCGTAGAATGGAAGAACTTGAAATTCCTGTGCATTATAGATTCATTGTCCATAAACTTTATGAAGAAGTGAAAGTCAAAATTAGAACCATAGCAGGTATTTTAGAAAGCTTTAGAAGTAACATTGGAGTCAAGCAAGGTTGCCCTCTATCCCCTACCCTTTTTGGTCTATATATTGATAAATTGGAAGAGTGGCTAAATCTGCAAGGTGGAGATGGTGTTCGGTTGGGGGAGTTTTTTATAAAGCTTCTTTTATATGCTAATGATATTGTATTGATTTCTAAAGCGGCCCATGGATTGCAAAAGCACTTATATGCTCTTGAGCATTTTTGTAGAGCAGTGGGGATGCAAGCCAATACTAGCAAGACCAAAATAATGATTTTCTCTAATAAAAATAAGCAGAGCCAACATACTTTCTTCTTTGAAGACAACATTCTTGAAGAAGTAAATGAGTACAAGTACCTTGGGATTGATTTCAACAACAAACTCAATTGGGAACACTGCATAAAGAAGAGAATTTTAGGAGGGTGGAAAGCATTATATGCTCTTCAAAACAGATGTAGAAAGGCAGAGTTATGGGATTGGAAAACAATTAAAGTTCTTTTTAGACTCCTAGTTTGTCTAGTGATGTTATATGGGTGTGAATTGTGGGCTAGCAGCACCCCCTTCTCAAAATGGAAACAAATTGAGAAAATCCAAAAACACTTGATCATGAGAAAGTTCAAAATAAAAAGTTCAGATGCTTATGAGATAATGTTGAGTGAAACATGAGCAACTCCCATTGAAGCAATTGCTATGGGCTCATAAGATATCTAAAAAGAATTGAGCAAATGAAAGTAGGTAGATGGCCTAATGTTATCTTCAATGAAGGCATGAGTGAAAGAAATAAAACATGGATGAAACAAAACTACACATGGATGCAAAAATGGAATATCTACCTCAATGCCTGTCCCACAAATAGCAAGGCGCTAAAGGATTTTGTTATGGAGAAGTTTTGTAAAAAGGTATGGGGAAAAGAGTTGAGTAGAAAGAAGAAATATTATATTGAGGAATTCAACCCTACGTGTGATCTACAACAAAAAGAGTTCATTGGAGCTAACAGTTCGAGGAGGGCAAAGGTTCTTATTGCTCAGTTAAGGACCAACTCAAATCAACTTTGGTGTGAAACAAGACGGTAAAAAAGGCCTAAAGGAGCTTGGGAAGAATGGGTGTGTACATTTTGCATGTGTGGGGCTGTGGAATTGGAATGTGATGCATTCAAAGACATCAAAGAAAGTTATGAGAACATATTAGCATCAGTTTCTTGGCATTGTCTTTTTAGCAAATGGATTGTTGGAAGGTTGGGCCAGCTCATCATCAATTTGAATCGGAAAATGATTGAATTGCAAAAAGAAAAAAACAAGGAACTAATGGTCTCATATACTATTTTTAGTCTCGTGGACCTTAAAATATCATTTCATAAATTCAATGTGTGCCAAGATTCTACCGTAAAGGCCAAGCGCAAAGTTTTGTAAAAGACCTAACATTGTATTTGCATATTGGTTTATGTACTTCGGGTTTTAGGCCATGGGCCACCCATCACACATATCATGTACTTGAATTGTATGATGCATTTGTACATTATGTGAGAAATGGTGTCATCTACCAAGGCAACAAATTTGTTTGGACAGCCAAAAAGGATGGAATCCAGCAAATTATTTTAAAAAGATCTAGCAGGAGGAATGTTTAAATCGCGTTTTTTATGGTGGAAATGGATTCAACGCCATCAAAAACTCCTGGGGTACCCAAAATATTGAAGCTTGACAGCTGTAACCTGGATTTATAAAAAATTCTGCCATATTTTTTCAAAATCGTGTTGGAATTTCCATAATTTTCCAGACAAATTTAAAGCCTCATTAGACTACGCCTGTGAGAAATTGCTCAAGTTAATGCCAAAGTTAAAAATATTCTACAAACACTTAACTAAGAAAAGAATGACAGGCATAGTCCAAGTCATGTACAATCTAGTTGATTTCACCATCAGTTAAAAAGACATCGATGCCCCATGCCTCGAGATCCATGGATTGCCTTCTTTAACGACGTTAGTTCTCTAGGGACGTGACATCTACCCTCTTTGAACTATTTGCCCTGCCTGGAGATCCATGGGGTGCCTTTAACCACGCTGGTTCTCTAATGGCCTGACACCTATCCTATTTGAATTATTTACCCTCGATGATTTGTTAAGGCCTTGCATTTACATGTGCATAACCTTGATGGAGATTTCCAAGATTTTGCATTTCCATGTACATAGCATTAATGGAGATTTCCAAGGGATAAAATAGATAATGACTTCCTTTCATGGGTTGCAGATAAGTAATCAATGACCTATCTTGCAGATGTGAAAATTTTATCAACATTTTATTTAATTATTTTATACAAGGTCAAGGTAGGCATTTGTCACAATTAAGATCACAAAGACCATTCCACAAGGCTTTAACATGATAGTATAGTAAGTCCTTAAACCGAAGACTTGTTTCTCGAGTAAAATGCAGAATCTGTTGAAATAAGGATGTAGTATAATGGCAAAGTGGTTCAAATTATCACATGCATCTCTCAACGTCTACTAAACTCAGTCTTGCAGCAGTCCATATCCAGGCTAGCTGTCAGTTAGCTCTCATGCCTAGCAGCGGTAGTCAATACATAAGTAGAACTATCAACAACATAAACACACCTTCTGTTGCAACATATAAAGCAGAAAAATCTTTATAGTGGAGGATGTTTTCAGTCCACTGGAAAGATTTTCAAAATTGGTAAAAATGATACGTGTAGGGAGCATTGAAAATCTGGTATTTTCAAAAATCCTAGTTATGTGGAGCTTGAAACATCAGTAGAGCAGATCAGTTAAGGATTGCGTGGCTTTCGCTGGAAAATCACATGAATCCGCCTAAGGGGGGGTGGCTATATAGAATATTCTTATGTTTATACACCTCTATTCAAAAGAACCACTGCAGATAGTGGCATCCTTCGACAGAACAATTAATCATCCATGATTAGGATTCCAAGCAAGGAACAATTAAGAATCAACAATTTACATAACATCGAGTTTACTTTATAGGATGACTTCAATATACACTCATAATATAGATCCCATGTGGATGTATTGAAAGATACTCTCTGGATTTTGCAAATTTCAAAAGTGATGGAAAGATGATGGCACTGATCAGAATCTCTCGAAGTCAAATAAACATTTCAGATAGAAAATGGGACCAAAGGAAATATCTCATAAATATAGAATCTGTTCTGGATTTCCACTTTTTCATTAGCTCCAGTTTGGACAACGACTGTCTTTCTCTCTTTCATGTAAATGTTTCTCCCCTTGCACTAGTTTCTCCACTTGTACTACTAGTGGATGGAAATTCTGTTTAATGACAACATTGAATATTTTTTCATGCAGCAGCATTGACAAGCAAGGCAATTCTCATCAGCAGAATCAGATTGAATTCTTGCAGTTCCTCTTGAAGAGTTTCAGTGCAGACCATAAATGTCATCCCTAGAGCACCAAAAACTAATCACCTGTTGCCCTAATTCTGAAATTCAGGGAATCATTTCCTTTCCGAACACAAGCCTTCATTGATAGCTTGATTTTGACCCTCTGACCTCTCCACAATCTAGTCATACAAGTTTCAGAATGAAATTTATCTTTACCATTAATTTCACAGTCCCCAATGAATTACCTTCACAACCCATTCAAGTGGGCTCGAAACAGGCTGCCCCTTCTGAGTCCTGTTCACACTGTTGAACCATCTAGAAAATCCATCGCGAAGGTATCCAATCAGTTGTCTCTGTCATTTTTCAGTGCACTTTACTACTCATCCTTGAAAATTCATTGCAAGTTGGCAATCTTCTTCAGCCATGTTCTGCAAAATTTCATTATCAGCATGAACTTTATGGTTAGAGTCATTCTGAATATTTTCAGTGTCATCTTGTGCCTTCAGACCACATTCTTTCCGAATAGCTGTCAATAATTCAGTAGACATCTCTTCTGATTCTTCCCCTGCCTTTTTATAGGAGAGTTTTTCTTCACCTTCTGGCCAGCCCCGATATAATATGATTTTGGTTGGCTCCTGAGATACCAGCACTGCTCCTGTAGCTTCCTGAAAAAACATTAAACATGTTTTATCAGCTTTGGTTAAGGGTGTTCCATGTCTAAATGTAGATCAGTGATCTAACTAATACCATAAAATAAAATAAAAAGTCTTTCGATTAACCTTGAGTTGGAACACAATTTCTGCAATAGGAGTTCCCCTCGACCGGCCCTTCACACCAACTATCACAAGTGCATGCTTTTCAAAATATGAACGGATTGACTTAACAAGGCCATGTACAACGTTATTCTTTCCTGAATGGAATAGCATTAATACCATGAGGGGAACGTTGTGCAGAAGTTAATTTTGACATTTCCACATTAGATGTGTCATGACTGGAGGAACACAAAGGCTTACCAACATGAAATTGAGCTGGCTTTCCCCATTTTAGAGCTTGTTTCCGTAGTACAAGCCTCTGTTTATTTGAGAGTGATTTAGCTCTATACACATTATCAGGCATTTTGTTCTTTGTAGTATGATAATCCACAGTACCAGTCTCGTCACTTACTGATTGAGCTGCATCTTTTCCTGACTGGAAATTGGAAACACTGGCTTCATTTTCACTGTTACTGTCACAGGAATCAAACTGTACAGCTTCACCTTCATCCTGTGTGGGGAAAAATTACATATTTAGTATAACGCATAACATTAAAAATCAAATCAAATATGTTTTGGCAGGATGTATACCCAGTGGTGAAGATAGAAATGCATAACTTGCTTTAATTTTAAGTCACTATAATTGATTTGTCCTAATGAACTAACCAAACCTAAGTTGGTCACCTCATCTTTCTCAGGATGATATACAGAACCCAACTCTTCAGTTGAATACAAAGTAGTTTCTTCTTCATCTTTGGAAGGATGTGCAGAACTCGCTCCTTTAGTTGACTGCAGAGTAATTTCATCCTCGTCTTCTAAAGAAGTAGATTCGAATTCATCAATCAACAATTCGCTGATTTCTTCATTTTCATCTTCCACTTTGTTCTAAATGGGAAGAATACCATTGGAAAATATCAGTGATTACAGTCTACTAAAATCATTCTCTAATATTGAATCTGCGTTTAAAAATTTCTAGGGCACATTTGTGGTCATTTATATATAATAAGCTATAGCTATGTGCCTCTGCCTATGCCCATTTCATAATTACAAAGCAGACATTTCCTGTAAACCTTCATTGCAATAATCTACAATCACTACAATAACCTATCACCTGAACCATGATAAGTATATTAGTTCCCCAATAATTAAATGCATACAAATAAAAAGAACTGGGGCACTTAGTGAGAGATACATACAAGGTGATTTTTCAGCAGTTCTATATTTCTCTCCAGTCGTAAAATTTGAAGATTCAGTGACTGCAAGATTTTCACCAAAAGAAGAGAACATCAACATCAAAAACTGAACAAAAAGAATATAGTTATATAGAGAAAACAATCATGAAGGATTTATGAGAGTTTAAGCCAAAAGCAGTAAACTTGCGAGGAGAGCACCTCATGCCGCTGGATCTCAATTGAATGCTTTAATGCTTCTTTCTTAGTCAAGAGGCTCTTTGGCCGCAACACAGCAGGACGCCGGTAATTCTTACCACGATATATAATAATGGCATGACCTTTGGATACTGATTCCACTGCCACTAATATTCCTCCACTTTCATATTCCAGCAATCTTGCTGTGCGTTTAACCTGTGGAACACTCTTCTCTTTTGAAATTATTTTTACTAATTCCCGGTACTTCCAATGCAAGTGCATATTTTCTACCACACCATCAAAGACACCTCGCCTCCCTGAAGTATCAAATGAGAGAATGCATGTAAATTAGATAGCATATACTGATGACTGACAATAAAAATAAGAAAGACCCTAAGGCTAATTTTCTCGTGATAAACAATAGACCTTACCCAGCAATAAGAATGGTTTCATTCTTAAACCAAGTTTACGTAACATGAACCTCTCTTCTTCAGTTATTGTATCTCTGTCCGCTGGCATTTCAGCAGGCTCCCAGGCCTTTTCTATATCACCCAATTCATTTTCTACTTTACTCTTCTTTGACAAGGCCTGTCAATCCAGAATATCCAATGAGATTCTTTGTATAGACTCAAGTTAAGCTCAGTTGAATTGCATATATTTCAACAAAAGTGCGATTTTATTTCCCCGATCTAAACAGCATATCAACCTAACCCATTTTGAAACACCAATTAAACTCAAGATACAAGAAAGTAAATGTGCTTAAACCCAAAAGGATGAATTTTATTCTCAGCAACAGTTGAGAAATTTATTTTCCTTGCAAACTCACTACTTTGTTGCTTTAACAGAATGAGATATGCATCTACCTTGCTCAAAAAATATTAAACTACACAGAAATGGATAGAACAAAGAGAAATAAATCAGTAAAACATATTATTTAAACTATATGAAGATTTTGAGTGGAGATATCTGCATGTAAACTTACACTGGTCAGCTTACTATGAAGCCTTCTAACTACTGCAAGCCGCTTGGCTGTCAATGCTTCTGCTTTTATCTTCCTCTGCTCTTCACTATCAATCCATTTTTCCCATGGTTTTTTTGCTTCTGGAATTTGTGCTACTCTACTTGAATCACTAGTTGCTGTTTCACCAGCAGAAAGAACCGGTGAGGTTGCTATCAACTGTGTTTTTCCTTCCTTCTCTTCAAGTTCCTCTATCATTGCCTTTCTCTCCACTAATACAGTAGCAACGGAAGAAGGGATAAAGTCCTTTCCTCTGTAGAAAACAATGAACTCCTCATCTCTTGAGAGCAGCGAACCTCCTGTGAGCCACTGTAAAATATCACTCATAAGATGCCAGAAATTGCCATTCACCATATTGAAGATTAATTATTAATCATATATAAAGCACATATTTATTCGATATTCTAAAAACACTTTTAAAAACAACAGATAAGCCATGTAGTGATTAGTCCCTTCCTAGAAAAATTTGAACTAGAATTGGAAAGAAGTTAGTGAAACAAAGCAAGCAGGTATCAGCTAAAATTTCTTATAACATAAAGACCTATATGTAGTATTGTAATTTACATCACACTGTGATCGATATTTGTGCAGTGGATTGCCAAAGCATGCATGCAGAGCACATGTAAACTCAATACACAAGCGTCGTTGAATGTGTAACTATTATCAATGTTTGCCCTCTTATTTTAATATTAAAAAAAATAAAATAAAATAAATAAATAAAAAATGTATGGAGATATGATATTATGAAGATAAGTAGCACGTGAGGCATGGAGCATTTCACTAGCATTTGTATGCATAGTCATACAAAGGGTTGGGAAGCAAGTGTCATTGAATGCACACATATAATCCATTTTTGCTCTCTTATTCATTGAAAAAAAAATTGGATGGAGACAAGTAAAATGTCAGATATGTGGAGCATTTCACTACTATTTGTATGAAGAATCATACAAAGTGTTGGGAAACATAGCTTGGGAAGAAAATATGAATTAATTTACAGCAATTTCAGAATGCTATAGAAATATGATTTATTATAGCAGTCTTCCATGGGGATGCATCCCCCAGGGTGGGGTGCACGCACTTCACACTTCCCACGCACTTGGGACAGGGGGATGCCTTGGGAAACGTTTCCCCATATCCCCCTTTTGGGGAGACACAGGGAGACACAAGGGGAAACATTTCCATAGTGTGGGGAATGTGTTTCCTCAAAAGGGGTGCTTGTGGACGTCCCCCCATAATTTTGCTTAAAAACAACCATTTATGAGTAGGGAAGCTTAATATTCAACCCTAGTGCCCTACTAATGCTATGTAATTAATGGTAATGTTAAATTATTAAAGTAAAAGTGACATTCTCCTTTATTTTTCATTTTCATTCTTTTACTTAAATTGGTAACATTACCATGAAATGACTTAGTGTGTTTGAGAGTAGTTCCAACTTCCGACCTCATTGGATTTCATATGGAGAAAGTAGAATTTTAGATCTCACTCAAAATCTGGTAGACTTACGAGGGTATGGAATTAGTATTTAATCAAGAGCACCAAGCCCTGTATGTACCCTAACGCTTAGACCAATGTTGCTTGGGAGCGGGAGCGGGAGCGAAAACGGGAGCGGGAGCGACCATATTCAGAAGCTCCCGGTTTGGGAGCGAATTCAGGGGCGATTTTTTAAAAATATATATATATTTTAT
>APFE030473784.1:0-25058 GCA_000404065.3 Pinus taeda | reverse complement strand
CCTCCGTTTCCTACTCTCCAGCATCATAATAACCATAAAAGGGACCAAGAAGAGGAAAATGCCAAGAAATATAGCCAGGTCCATGGTGTTTGATGTTTGTAGGGTTTTGAATTTGCAAATTAATTTAATTTATTGGGATTAATTAATTTAATTTAAATTCATGATTTTTAAATTAAATTAACTAAATTACTACCTAACTAAATTAAACTAACTAAACTAACTAAATTACTAAGTTACTTACCTCTGTAGGCTTGCTCCTTGCTCCTCGGCGCTTGCTCCCCACTTCTTGCTCCTTTGCTCTTGCTCTCCAACAAACTCAACTCAATGAAGTGATAATGAAGTTTTTTAGGTCCATTGGGCTTTTAAAACAAATTATTATTATTTTTTTAAATTTAATTTTTTTTTGAGGTCCGCGGAATTTTTTTTTCCGTCGGATCGCTCCCGGCGCCGCCCGAAACGCTCCCGAAGCGAATTTTTAATGCCTGGGAGCGATCAGGGAGCGATCGCTCCGAGAGCGACGGAGCGACCGCTCCCTACAGCGCTCCCGAAAATGGCAGGGAGTGCAAATTTTTTTCGGGAGCGCACTCCGGAGCCGCTCCCGCCCGGAGCGCGATACGGGGGCGGGTTCGGGGGGGGTGCTCTCCCGCAACTATGGCTTAGACTGACTCCTTGACTCATCGAGGAGCAGCCCTCTCCAAGAGTATATAGATAGGACTTGCAGCACAGTGTGCCCACTTCTTCCCATTAGAGGGAGGAAGGCAGAATTTCTTGGACATGTTTTGATTGACCAGGTAGAGCCTCAGAAGTTTAGCATGGACCAGTTTCAGCATAGTAGACGCATCCCTTGCACAAGTGTCCATACATTAGATTGGCGGGAGATTTAACGAATTTTTCAAAAAAGTCCCGACTTTAACGACTTTTTCAACTTCTGGACCCTTGCCGATTTAATCCCAACTTCGACTTTTTCCACATTGCTTATAGGTTCTTCAATTGACGAATTCCAAAACCTTTAGACCAAGACCAATACCCTCCAAGACCAAGGCCAATCTTTCCAGATGATGTGCTTTCCTTGTTCAAGTCAAACCTAGTCAAATCTCTTCCAATAGCACAGTTTTGACCTCCAGCTGCAAAATTTTGGCCTCCAATGTAGCACTGAAAATTTCAGCCCTCCTGCAGTCGTTGTTGCCACACGTGTGAGCTTCTTTTAGCCTCCCAAGACTTTTTTAGACCTTCGCTTAGCTTTATCTGACTTTTGGAGCTTGAGGATGGCTTCTTGTGACCTCTGCTTGACCTTCTTGCCTTCTCTTCTTCAAGATCAAACTTGTGGAGGAAAACCCTAGATCTGCTGTAGAAACCCTAGCCTTCCTTCGCACGTGTGAGAGAGAATTAGCCCAAAACCAAGTCTTCTTCGTTCTCTTCCTTCATCGCCACCTTCTTCCTCTTCTTCCTTTGCTTGAATGAGTGAGAGATGAATGCTCCAAGGAGGTCGAGTTTCTTCCTTTATATAGGCTTCTCAAAGGTGGACGTAGCTCCTCAAATTAGGCCGACTTGCCAGCTACCAAGACAACTTGATCTTAGAGGGTATTTTGACAATTTTTAAAAACAAAAATAATTGTCTTTACAAGTTACAATGTGCCCGAAGGGGTCTTTAACTTGCGACAATGACTCTTTTGATTTCTTGACATATGACAAACCCTAGAAGCACTCAATGGGTGCTTGACTTATAAAATAAAAGACCATGAGCATGAAACCCATGCTCCAAAAATGATAATAATAATTTTCTTTCATTTTACAATTTACAGGAATCAAAAGTACATTTATATTTATGAAGACCAAACTTAGTTACACATTTTTCAACACTCCCTCTTAACTAGGGAGGTATTCATAAATGGTACATGGACATTCTCAATCTGAAGAGATCTCATAAGAAGAGTCGGATTGGTAACCCATCTGTTTAGCATCATAACAACCAGCATTGTCATATAGCAAGGGCTTGACTAACAACTCTATCTCTCCACAAGATTAGAGCACAATGCTGGCGAGACCAATGATTTATAGAAAACATCATCATTGTCTCTCAAGATACATACACCACCCGGGTGTTCACAGAGTATGACCTTCGTGGGACTATTCTTACCTTGGATAGCTAGTTCTCAAAGAATATCGGTCTACGACTACTCTTATCTTGGATGCCCTACCTCATCCTCAAAGAGTATCGGATGCTAGATGCTTACCCAATCCTCCATTTTTTCTTCCCAAGTGAAGACAAGAATAATGTGCCCATCTCTCCCTCTCAACTAAGGAGGATACATCAACCAAACCAAGCTCGTTTCTCAAATACACAAGCTTCTTATTAGGAATAGATTTTGTCAATATGTCAGCTACCTGCTCATCAATGGAGATATATTGCAGTTGCAACACACCATCTTGTACTAGCTTCTGAATGTAGTGATACTTGTTATTGATATGCTTCGTCTTTCCATGAAACATTGGGTCTTCAGACAATCGAATACAACTGGTGTTATCACAATGTATCATTGTAGGGTCCATAGGTCGTTCAAATAGGTTAGATATCAGCGTCCTCAACCAAACCGCTTTTCTGCTTACTTCATAGTCTGCAATATTCTCTGCATCAACACTACTCAAAGCAACTGTATCTTTATTTTTGCTCATCCATGAGATCATGGAGGATCCCAAATTGAAACATCCTCCTGTAGTGCTCCTTCCATCTTGTTCACTGGCTCCCTAGTCAGAATTTGTATATCCAATCAAGTGAACATCATTCCTCCTATCGTATTTGAGGTAGTAGTGGATGGTTCCTTGCAGATATCTCAGAATATGTTTTGTTGCTATCCAATGATCATGCTTCGGCTCCACTTAGAATTGACTGAGAACATTTACTGCAAAGCATATGTCTGGTTGAGTATTCACCAAGTACATCAAGGAGCCAATCAATTGTCTATATTTGGAAGGATCAACAGGGCTCGATTCAAAACTCCTTAGTCTTTTCAAATTTGTGATCATTGGCGTTGTCATTGGTTTACAATCCATCATGTCAAACTTCTTCAACATCTTGATCACATACTTTCCTTAACCTAGATAGATCTCATTAGGTCCTTGCTAGACTTCTAGTCCCAAATAGTAGTGCTTCAGCCCTAGATCCTTCATGTCAAATTCTGTTGCTAGTTTCTTCTTACATTCTTCAATCCGACCTTCCACACCTGTCAAGAGAAGGTCATCCACATACAAAATAATGATTACCAAGTCTCCCTTCACCACCTTAATATAAAGGTTTGGATCAACAGAACTCTTTGTGAAGCCTAATCTCTAAAGGTATGCATCCATCCTAGCATACCGTGCCCTTGGTGCTTGCTTGAGGCCATATAATGCCTAATTCAATTTGTACACATATGCCTTTCTATCTTTAACTTCAAATCCCAAGGGTTGTTCTATATAGACTTCCTTATCAATTGTGCCATTCAGGAATGCAGTCTTGACATCCATTTGGTGGATCCTCCATCCCATCGATGCTGCCAAAGAGACCAACGAACGTATAGTTGTATACCTTGCTGTCAAAGCAAATGTATCTTCATAGTCGACGCCTTCTTATTGAGAGAAGCCCCTAGCCACAAATCTTGCCTTATATTTATCAATACTTCCATCTGTTGCATATTTCATCTTGTGGATCCATTTGGAAGTTACCACAGATTTTTTTTTTAGGCCTAGGTACGATCTCCCAAACTCCATTCTTCATTATATATTGATATTCTTCATTCATGGCATCCTTCCATTCTTGGTGATTGATAGTTATTCGAAAGTGGATGGCTCTGCTTCTATTAGTTTTGTCACGTAGGCTACATACCCAAAGTATCGTTTGGGCTTTATGCTCTTCCTGAATGTGCCATGAGCTGCTCCATGACCTTCTGCATCAAGTAGTGTAAACCTCAACCAGTTAGGTCGCTTTCTAGTTTCGGGGATAACCACAGTTTGTATAGGTTCACTGGGACCTTCATCTTCATGGTTCTTCTTCTTCCCTAATAACTTCTTCAAATACTGGAAGTTCTTTATCATCAGAGTCTATATGGAGATCCTTTGATTTCTTGAATGCAATACTTTCGTCAAATATCACATCTCGACTGACTTCTATTCAGTGTCCTTCCTTTATGTAGATCCTATAGGCCTTAGAGGAGTTACTATCGCCAACAAATGTTCCCATCATGCCTGATGGATCCATCTTCTTTCTTTTGTCCTTAGGTATATGAATATATAAACAGGACAGCCAAAAATTCAGAGATGATCTACAGTAGGTTTCTTCCTAGTGAATACTTCTTCAGGAGTTCTGTTATCTAGTGACCTGAGGGGACTTTGATTTTGTAAGTATACAACTATCTTTGTAGCTTTACCCCACAGAAATTTTGGTAAGTCTTGATCATGTAACATTGCTTTTACACTTTCTTTAATGGATCGGTTCTTTCGTTCTGCAACTCCATTTTGTTCAGGATTATATGGGATTATCCACGCCCTCTTAATCCCAAACTCCTTACAGAAAGCTATGATTCCCTTGGATGTATATTCTCCTCCATTATTAGATCTTAATATATTGATTCTTCTTACTGTAAAGTTCTCTAATTCAACTTTGAATTCTTGAAATTTTGTAAATAATTCATCCTTGGATTTCATTAAGTAAACCCAAGTCTTCCTTGAATGATCATCTATAATGTGACATAATATAGATAACCTCCAAGTGATTGAGGAGTCATAGGACCACAAACATCAGAATGAATAAGATCCAAGATTTCTTTTGACTCTGTGCTTCCAAATGGTCTCTTGGTGTTCTTACCCAATGCACATCCTTTGCATACTCCTTCGTGATCTTCTTTTAGTTTGGGGATTCCATCTACTATTGAACTTAGAGTTGGAAGGATTTTGAAATGGAGATGACCAAATCTTTTATGCCAAAGCTCACATGGGCTGATTTCAATGTGAACTAGGGCTTGAGCAAGAGGAGACATCAACCTGTAAAGTCTTCCTTCACGAATGTCAATCACTCTAGCATTTTCTATGCTTGAGTTTTTACTCCATACTACAACTTTTCCATCAATGAAAGCCACTCTATCACCTTTATCTTTTCGACTTGAAATGGAGAGTAAATTCTTATGCAAACCTGGAACAAATAGGATGTTGTTGAGATGAATATTGCCTCCATTTGCCAATTCTATTGAGGTTGATCCAATTCCTCTTACAAGGTAGCTCTTATTATCTCCAAGTTCTATGGAGTAGGAAGATTTTTCTTTTGACAATGTCTTTAGTTGCTTGTGATGACCAGTCATGTCTCTTGATGCACCACTATCGATCACCCAAATGTTCTTCATCTTGAAATGTGCTAGTAAGTGCTGAGAAGAGTCTTTCGTCCTTTGTCTTGGTCACTTCCTTTTTTGGAGTAAATAGAAGATTCCATGCTTCCTTGATACCTTTCTTGAGATGGCTTGCTACTTTTGAACACTTCTTGAGAAACTTCTTCAATGTAGTAGAGAACTTCATAATGCTCTTAGCTAACCTTAGCTCTGATACCATGTTGAGAAATCTGAAGGGCAAATATTAGAGTGATTTCTCTTTCTTTGATAACTGTTTGTGATGTCTCTTTATTTATCTTATTTATTAGCTTCACTTATTATTATTATGTTTGTGTATCATCAAACAACTACCAAAAACAAGAAGAACAAGAACACAAAATATAGGTTGCAAGCCAGGGCAAAAACCTCTCCACTTGAGAGGAAAACCTACACATTTCTTCTCTTCCTTATAGATTCTTCAATTGACGAATTCAAGACCTTTAGACGAAAACTATTACCCTCCAAGACCAAGTCCAACCTTTCCGAATGATGTGCTTTCCTTGTTCAAGTCAAACACAGTCAAATCTCTTCCAGTAGCACAATTTTTGTCTCCAGTTGTAGAATTTCGGCCTCCACTGCAGACTTGCAGTTTTCGGCCCTCCTGCAGTTGTTGTTGCCACACATGTGAGCTTCTTTTAACCTCCCATGACTTCTTTAGACCTTCGCTTGGCTTTCTCTAATTTCTGGAGCTTGAGGATGGCTTCTTGTGACCTCTTCTTGACCTTCTTGCCTTCTCTTCTTCAAGATTGCACGTGTGAGAGAGAATTATCCCAAAACCAAGTCTTCTTCATCCTCTTCCTTCTTCGTTGCCTTCTTCCTCTTCTTCCTTTGTTTGAATGAGTGAGAAATGAATGTGCTCCAAGGAGGTCAATTTTCCTCCTTTATATAGGCTTCTCAAAGGTGGACGTGGCTCCTCAAATTAGGCCGACTTGATCTTGGAGGGTATTTTTTTACTTTTTAAGGACCAATAATTTTCTTTACAAGTTACAATGTGCTCGAAGGGGTCTTCAACTTATGACAATGACTCTTTTGACTTCTTAACCTAAGACAAACCCTAGAAGCACTCAATGGGTGCTTAACCTATAAAATAAAAGACCTTCAACATGAAACCCATGCACCAAAAATAATAATAATAATTTTCATTCATTTTACAATTTACAAGAATTAAAAGTACATTTCATATTTATGAAGACCGAACCTAGTTACACATTTTTCAACACTTCGCCTCTTCAAATTTGTGATCATGGGGGTTGTCACAGGTTTGTAATTCATCATGCCAAACCTCTGCAACATCTTAATCACATGTTTTCCTTAACCTAGGTATATCTCACCAGGTCCTTGCCAAACTTCTAACCTCAAGTAATAATGCATTAGCCCTAGATCCTTCATACCGAATTCTGCTACCAATTGCTTCTTGCACTCTTGAATACGACCTTCCACACCTGTTATGAGAAAATCATCCACATATAGAAGAATGATTACGGGTTCATCCTTCACTACCTAGATATAGAGATTCAAATTAACAGAACTCTTCGAGAAGCCCAATCTTTGTAGATATGTGTCCATCCTTGCATACCAAGCCCTTGGAGCTTGCTTAAGGCCATAAAGTGCCTTCTTTGGCATGCAGACATGAGTCTCTCTATTTTCACTTCAAATCCCAAGGGTTGTTCTATATAAACTTCATCGATAGTATCATTCAGGAATGCTATCTTGACATCCATTTAATGGATGTTCCATCCCATCGATTCTGCCAAAGAGACCAATGATCATATAGTTGTGTATCTCGCTATAGGTGCAAATGTCTCTTCATAATCGATGCCTTCTTGTTGGGAGAAACCCCTAGGCACAAACCTTGCTTTATATTTATTAATACTTCCATTTGCTGCATGTTTAATTTTGTAGAGCCACTTGGAAGTCACCACAGATTTGTCTTTCGACCTAGGAACGATTTCCCAAACTCCATTCTTCATTATTGATTGGTATTCTTCATTCATAGCATCTTTCCATTCTTGATGATTGACAACATCTTCAAAGGTGGATGGTTTTGCTGCAATCAATTTTGTCATATAGGCTGCATACTTTGATTATCTTTTAGGCTTCTTACTTTCCCTGAATGTACCCTTGGTTGCTCCATGTCCTTTTGCATCTTGAAGAGTAGACTATAACCAATTAGGTCCATTTCTATTCTTAGGAATGACGACTTATTGCACAGGTTCACTGGGACCTTCTTCTTCATGATTGGAATCTTCTTCCTACCTAGAACATTCTTCAAATATTAGTAGTTCTTCATCATCAAAGTTAATTGGGAGATCTTTAGATTTCTTATATGCAACACTTTCATCAAAAATCACATCTCGACTTACTTCAATTCGGTGCCCTTCCTTTATGTAGATCTTGTATGCCTTTGAATTGTTACTATAGCCAACAAATATGCCTTTCATGCTTGTAGGAGCCAACCTCTTTCTTTTATCTTTTAGAATGTGAATATAGACAGGACAACCAAATACGCGGAGATGGTCTACACATGGTTTCTTTCCAGTGAATGCTTCTTCGGGAGTCATGTTGTCTACTGATCTGTGAGGACTTTGATTTTGAATGTAGACAACGGTTTTGGATGCTTCACCCCATAGAAATTTATGCAAGTCTTGATCATGTAATATAGCTCTAACACTTTCTTCAATTGAGCATTTCTTTCATTCTGCTACTCCATTTTGCTCTGGATTATATGGAACTATCAGTTCCCTCTTAATTCTATCCTCCTTATAGAAAGCTATGAGCTCCTTTGATGTGTATTCTCCTCCATTGTCATATCTCAATACTTTTATCCTTCTTTCTGTAAGATTTGTTGAAAAAAATGTAACTAGGTTCGGTCTTCATGATGACATGATCTTTGTAAATGATGTAATAAAGAGAATAAATTATTTTTGTATGCCTTGCTACATGGGTTTCATGAGCAAGAAGAGTCACTAGGTAAAATACTTCTTCTTGATGTCTTTAGGATTTACTTATATGTCCAAGAGTCATATCATATGTATAGAAACTCATGAGCTTATGTAAATGTATACAAGTCCACAAAGTTGTGAAAAAGCCCTCCAAAGGCCAAGCATAATCCTCCAAGAAGACTGCAAGCGAAAACAAGAAGAAATTCTTCATGTCAACTCCAAAATAGAATTAATTAAATAAATGAAATTAACATCGGCTCAAAAAAAATAGCCATGACAGTTCATGGGTTCATGTCGGCTCAAATATAGGTGGTTCACCGTTATAAATACCCCGTCAAGGTATTCACAAAACGCAGATCAGTTTCACAATTCTCTCTGAAACTTCGTGTGAAGATGGGTGCAGGTCTCCGCGAGTAAGAGGAGACAGATCTCGGGTTTCCTCTCTGAAATTTCGGATGAACAGAAGGAGCATATCTGCATCACCTTAGCGCAAGAGATCAAGGGTCTGTCTGCACCTTGGATGGGTTTAAGCGTAGACAGACTAGGTCTCAGATGGCTAGAAAGAGTAGAAAGGCAAACTAAATCTCGGATGCATGGAGGAGCAGACAGGACCTCGGATGGATGGTTGACCTTGGCATAAGAATGTCTCCATAGTCCTGGTAAGCCACAATATCAACAGTATGATCAATCTCGGATCTATGACTATGAAGGAGCATGTCAATCTTTGCATTCCTGCGAATGAATCTGCCTCGACATATATATTTGCTATCTCAGACATACATGTATTCTCTGTGTTGGAAATACTGAGAGAGGGGGGTGAATCAGTATTTCTTTTTTAATTGTTCTTTTTATCACAAAAACATTTATATATGGAACACAGAAATAGATAGCTAGAATAAATGCTTTTATTAACACAAACAGTGCAATGAAATAGATACAATATATAAATGGTTGCAATCAGTTGCCAAGCACCAACTTGGACTTTTGTGAGGCTCCAACCTCCAGAGCACCAACTCTGTTTTGCCAAGGCAATAGTTCTGCACTTAGGAGCACCAACTCCCAAGGATTCCAATCCTTTCAATTCTAAGGCTCCAACCCCGTGGGCTCCAACCCTAACCTAGCATAAATTGTTTTGTTGTAGTTCTCTGCTCCCAAGCCTACTGAGCTTCTGCTTCACTCCTGTTCTCCTGCCTCTCCTGCCTCTACCTGAACTTCGACTTCCTCTCGCTCTAATTATACGCATGCACACAGTCCTTTCCTTGTTTTTTTTGTTTTATGTATTCCTAATGCCTCTGATTGTTCGTTTCCGCTTTCCGTTGGCTCTTCGGCATCCTCAACGCTCGCTTCAGCTTCCTCTGTGCTTGCTTGCCAATTCAGTTTCCTGAGTCGCTTTGGCTTCCTCTGCGCTAGCTTGTTCTTCGGCTTCCTGGCTCTTCATGTCACTTTGGCTTCCTCTGTCTCTTTGAGTTCACCAACACTCCAGGGACACATAAATTCATATGAGAGGACCGAAAATACACAAAGAAAACATGTTCCATGATAAGACTGTAACAGCGCTCCTTTCTCAATAATCATAGACATACACAGGACTTTATCGTTTTACGGAGAGACTGTACCAGCAGGGCGAACCCACATGCCACGTCACAATCGCAATCGCAATCAGCTTTCGTTCAAGCCTCCTGAACTATCGGGTGCGTTTTTATGCATTTTGGCCTTCAAACCCCATGCAATACAATTTTCGAAATACACAGGAATATATAGAAAACAACCGGCCGAAATGCTAAAGGGCAAACTTCTAAAACATTACCCCCACACCTATACCTGCATCGAGTCCGCAGTGTAATCGCAATCCGCAGTCGTAGCTTCCAGAGGTCCGTAGCATATATTGCAATCGGGGCTTTACGAGGTCCAGTAGGCGGATGCGATATACAATAAATCAAACTGCAATGTTGTGTCGAGTCCGCAACATATATCGCAATCGGCGTTTTCAAGGGTTCCACCCCTTTGTGTATTATGATATGCGAGTATCGATAGGGCGGATGCGATATAACATTAAGTCATATTGCAATGTCTCAGCTGGTCTGCATGCTTTATCGCAATTATATATAATATATATGTATATATGTTGCACATCCACAAGTTTTAATGCACCAAGGCTTAGAGCCCGAATATCTTAAATACACTGAAAAGTATGCTTCGTAACACTTATATATATATATCGTAGTCGGGGGTTTTGGATAGTGGCTCATAATGGAACCCCCCGATATGATTTCTCCGATATATATGTATATTCTGCCTCCGATAGTGTATTCCTCTATATACATGTTTTCTGCCTCCGATAGTGTATATTGCACATATATATGTTTTTCTGCCTCTTTTGAATCTTTTGCCTCCTATAACTCTTCCGATAGTCCTTCGGGTTCCATTTCTCCCAATACTCCTGATATGCCTCCGATAGCTCTGTTTTGCTCCTCCGGCGGCTCTGTTTGCTCCTCAGATAGCTCTGTTTGCTCCTTTCTATTTTTCTCCTCCGATAGCTCTGTTTGCTCCTCTGGCTCCTCGAATATTGCCATATTGACATCAATGACAATCTATGTCAACAATCTCCCCCTTTGTTATTGATGGCAATATTCTTCTTCTCTCCCCCTTTGACATCAATGGCAAAGGAATGCATACGGACCCCCCCTGTCGAACTGCTCCCCCTGTTCTGCAAGATTTTTATGAATGAACTTGAGTGATGCTAAAGAGATAACCCCCTCTTTTGACGAAGATGTTCAAATGCTTCTCGAGGAAGAGATTTTGTGAAAATATCAGTTATCTGTTCCTTAGCATTGATATATTCCAAGATGATGTTTGGTTCAGCTACTTGTTCACGAAGGAAATGATACTTGATTGGTATATGTTTGGTCTTTGAGTGCATCACTAGATTTTTGTTGAGATTGATAGCACTTGTGTTATCACAATAGATGGTAATTGGTTGATCTGTACCTATGTTGACATCTTTTAGAGCTTTTTTCATCCACAATATTTGAGTACCACAGTCTGCAGTAGCTATATACTCGGCTTCGGCTGTGGATAATGATATAGATGTTTGTTTTTTGCTGAGCCAAGATACTAAACAATCTCTTAGGAAGAATGCATTTCCACTAGTACTTTTTCGATTGTCTACACTTTCGGCCCAATCAGCATCGGTATATGCAGTTACAATCAGTGTTGAGCTCTTAGGGTACCAAAGACCGAAATCAGAAGTTCCTTTCAGATATCTGAGAATTCTTTTTACAGCTAACAAATGGGATTGTTTAGGAGCATATTGAAATCTTCCAACCATTCCTACTGCCTGCATTATGTCGCGTCTCGTAGCAGTTAAGTATAGAAGGGCTCCAATTATTGACCTGTAATGAGTTGCATCTACCTGAGGGAAGTCATCATTTTTGCTCAATTTGCAATTTATGGTCATAGGTGTGCTCATGGGTGCACAGTCTTCCATTCCATATCTTTTAAGCACGTCTTTAAGATATTTGGCTTGAGATATAAACAATCCTGCTCTGGTTTGAGATGCTTGTAGTCCAAGGAAGTGAGATAACAATCCTATCATCGACATCTCGAACTCTTTTGACATGTTTTTTTGAGAAAAATCATGGCTCATCTCATCATTATTGCTAGCAAAAATCAGATCATCAACATAAACAAGTGTGACTAGTAACTTACCTTCATCCGTCTTTATGTAGAGATTAATTCCTACCACTCCCTTCTTGAAGCCTTGTTGTTGTGGATAGTGATCCAATCTTGCATACCAAGCTCTGGGAGCTTGTTTCAACCCATATAATGCCTTTTTCAACTTACAGACTAAGTCTTTTCCTTCTGTTAGAACAAACCCTTCTGGTTGCTCCATGTAGACTTCTTCCTTGAGTTCCACATTTAGAAATGTTGATTTTACGTCCATTTGATAGATTTTGAATCCTTTTGAGCAAGCAAACGACAAGAACATCCTGATAGCTTCCATACGAGCTACTGGTGCAAATGTTTCTTCAAAGTCAATTCCTTCAATTTGTGAATAGCCTTTGCAAACAAGCCTTGCCTTGTTTCTGATGATTTGTCCATCTTCATTCATTTTGTTTTTGAATACCCACTTGGTTCCTATAATGTTTTTGTCCTTTGGACGAGGTACCATCTCCCATGTCTCATTCTTTTCAATTTGGGACATCACTTCTTCCATGGCTTTTACCCAATGAGGATCCTTGCTTGAGTATATGTTTCTGGTTCTATCATGGATAGAAGAGCAATATCGTTTTTCTTTGGTGTACTTATCATCCTTCTTCGGGTTTGCATCCCTTCATCTCTATTGCCAATAATCTGCTCTTTTGGATGATATTTCTGGAGAAACTTCCTCTTTGAAGGGGTATGAGGTGGTTCTTTTTCCTTGGCTTCTTCTTGATCTATTTCTTCTTTTTTAGGTTCTTCTTCTTCAATGAAAGGATCAACTTCGTGTTCTTCAATTTCTTCTTCTGGAAGGTCTTCATCAATCTTTACATCAACACTTTCCACTATTTTCCTTAGTCGATTATTGTAGCACTTGTAGGCTTTGCTCCGTTGAGAGTATCCAAGGAAGATCCCTTCATCAACCCGAGAATCAAACTTTCCTGGTGAGCCATCATTGATTTTTATGAAGCACTTGCTTCCAAAGAACCTGAAGTACTTTACTGAAGCAGGGCTTCCTTTCCATAGTTGATAAGGAGTTTTTTCATAATTTGGTCTTAATTGAGTTCGATTCAAGGTATAGAGAGCGATCCCAATTACTTCTCTCCAGAATTTTGGCTGCAAATCTACTGCTAATAGCATTGTTCTTGCCATTTCTTGAACTATTCGGTTTCTTCTTTCAACTACCCCATTTTGCTGGGGTGTTCTGGCAGCAGAGAATTCTCTTTTAATTCCATGTATTTTGCAGAATTCATCAAATTCTTTTGATGTGAATTCTCCCCCTCTATCTATTCTAAGGCACTTAATCTTTGAGTTCTTTTCATTTTCTACAAGAGCTTTAAGATTCTTAAAACACTCAAATGCTTCAGATTTATATTTTATAAAATATATCCACATCATTCTAGTATAGTCATCAACAAATAAAACAAAGTACCTTTCTCCTTGGAGTGCCTGATTTCTAGTTGGTCCACATAAATCAGCATGGATGATCTCCAAAGGCTTTGATGTAGAGAACTCCTTAGTCTTGTGGTTGGTTCTGGTTTGCTTTCCATGTTGACATGGACCACATACTCCTTGATTTGGTTTGAATAGCTTTGGGATGTCTCGTACAGCTTTAATCTTGTTGATATTGATCAAGTTCTCGAAGCTTGTATGTCCAACTCGCTTGTGCCACAGCCAACTTTCATCTATTTGACTTAAGTAGCATTTATCTCCTTGAATATTGTTCAAAATGTAAACGTTGTCTGGAGTTCTAACCCCTTTTCCCACAAGTTCCCCTGAGGAAGAGTTCCTTATTTCATAGTCTTCGGTGCTAAAGACAACATTATGTCCTTGATCACAAATCTAGCTAACATTCAGGAGGTTGTGTTTGAGCCCGTTTACTAGCAGAGCATTTTGGGCTTTTCCTTTTCCATTGATAAGAGTAGCAATTCCATTTCTAGCAATTCTAGCAGATCCACTTCCAAATGATACATTTCCTTCCTTTTCGCTCAATGAGACAAACTTCCTTTTGTCCCCTGTCATGTATCTAGAGCACCCACTATCCACAAACCAATGATTTTCATTATTTTGAGCATATAGAGCCAGGCCACATTTATCCATGTTGGGATTCTCACTACTTGCTTTTCCTCTTTTGAGTGGGCAATTTTGTTCATAGTGTCCATTATTGTAGCATAACGAGCAAATCAGACCAAATTTGGTCAAGGGATCAAACAAATTGAAGGTTTTGATTTGTCCCTGCCTTTTGGGGCCATATGGTTTGATTATTTGACCCTTTAGCTTTGGTGTTTCACTCTTGCGAGCCATGCAATGTCTGGCTTGATGACCAAAGTTTTTACAATGAAAACAATGTCCAAGAAAGATAGTTTTGTACCTATTGTAGTAGCCACGATTTGAGTCAACTTCCTTGGAATTACTCCTGCTTTATTCTTTGGATTTGAGATGGGACTTTGATGGAATACTGGTTTGTATCTGCTGTAATATCCATGATTCGAATCCACATTCTTCTTTGAAGTTATTTTCTCTTCATTCTTTGGATCTGGGATGCGCCTTTGATGACATACTTTTTCTTCTCTTGGGTTGCTGGAAAGTGCATCGGCATAGCTTTTCACACTATTCTTAGTGCTTGATGATTCTCCTTTAAAACCTATTCCAGACTTGTCATGTTGAGGTTTTTGACTTTTTAGGATAGTCTCAAGTATTTGAGAGCTTTTCCAACCCTTTTTAACTTGCTCCAATTCCTTCCTCAGATATACTATTTCGGCTTCACGTTCTTCGTAAGTCTCTTCTTTTTCTTTTAGCTTTATTTCCAAGAGATCTTCTCTTCTTGTTTCCTCATTTTCTACCCCGAGAGAAATGATTTTATTCTGTAATTTCTCATTTTCTTCAATGGCACTTATTAACAGTTCATCTACATTTCCTTCTAGCCCTAAGTCATCATCATTTGTGAATGCCATGAATAATGTTTCTTGGCTTTCGTCATGGTCACTTTCCTCATCTGATTTCTTTTTGATGACTACAAATTCATCCTCATCAGACTCATCTTGCTTATTTTTCCACATTTGAAACAAATAAGAGGGTACTTACCTTTTAGCTTAGATCCTTTCTTCAGCGTTCGTACAAATTGAGCCAATTCGGATTCCACATCGGAGTCATCACTATAGTCATTCCTTTCTTTCCCCTTCTTTGATTTTGAAGCCTTGAATGCTACATCTTTGGAGCTTGGGCCACCTTTTCTCATCTCATAGGCAGTGAGGCTTCCATGGAGTTCATCCATCTTGAGAGTATCTAGATCCTTTGCTTCTTCTATGGCGCTAATTTTAGAGTCAAATCTGTCTGAAAGAGATCTTAAGACCTTTTGAACAATGGTACTTTCTTCAATCTTTTCGTCCAATCCTTTAAGAGAGTTGACCACTTCAGCTACTCAGAGAAAGTAAGATGCAATATCTTCTTCATCTTCCATTTTCAGACTTTCAAATTTCCTTCTATGGGTTTGAAGCTTTGCCTTCTTGACTTTTGAGTCCCCATCGTACAAGCCAATTAGCTTATCCCACATTTCTTTGGCAGAGTTACAATTCATGACTTTTGTAAACTCGGAATTAGTGATTCCACTAGTGATGGAGTTCAAGGCTTTTGCATTTGCAATCTAGGCTTTCCTCTTGTCTTGATCTATTGGAAGAGTGGGAGGAATTGGGTACTCATTTAGAATGAAATGCCAGACTTTAGGTCCAAGGGACATTAAGTAGTAGCTCATTCTCCTTTTCCAGAAACCAAAATTTGTGTCGTTGAACATAGGAGGTTTCCCTGACGCTTCGTGATTCTCATCATGACTATGAATCCTTCTTCAAGTTGTTAGGCTAATAAGAAGAAGCCCGCGCTGATACCAATTGTCAGAAATACTAAGAGGGGGGGTGAATCAGTATTTCTTTTTTTTAATTGTTCTTTTTATCACCAAAACATTTATATATGGAACATAGAAATAGATAGCTGGAATAAATGCTTTTATTAACACAAATAGTGCAATGAAATAGATACAATATATAAATGGTTGCATTTAGTTGCCAAGCACCAACTTGGACTTTTGTGAAGCTCCAACCTCCAGAGCACCAACTTGGACTTTTGTGAGGCTCCAACCTCTAGAGCACCTACTCTGTTTTGCCAAGGCAATAGTTCTGCACTTAGGAGCACCAACTCCCAAGGATTCCAATCCTTTCAATTCTGAGGCTCTAACCCCGTGGGCTCCAACCCTAACCTAGTATAAATTGTTTTGCTGTAGTTCTCTGCTCCCAAGCCTACTAAGCTTCTGCTTCACTCCTATTCTCCTGCTTCTCTTGCCTCTCCTGCCTCTGCTTGAACTTCGACTTCCTCCCGCTCTGATTATACACACACACACAGTCCTTTCCTTGTTTTTCCTGTTTTATGTATTCTTGATGCCTCTGACTGTTCGTTTCCGCTTTCCACTGGCTCTTTGGCTTCCTCAACGCTCGCTTCAGCTTCCTCTGTGCTTGCTTACCTCTTCAGTTTCCCGAGTCGCTTTGGCTTCCTCTGCACTGGCTTGTTCTTCGGCTTCCCGACTCTTCATGTCACTTTGGCTTCCTCTATCTCTTCGAGTTCACCAACACTCCAGGGACTCGTAAATTCATAAGAGAGGACCAAATATACACAGAGAAAACATGTTCCATGTTAAGACTGTAACAGTGCTCCTTTTTCAATAATCATAGACATACACAAGACTTTATCATTTTACGGAGAGACTGTACCAGCAGGGCAGACCCACATGCCACGTCACAATCGCAATTGCAATCAGCTTTCGTTCAGGCCTCTTGAACTATCGGGTGCATTTTTATGCATTTTGGCCTTCAAACCCCGCACAATACAATTTTCGAAATACACAAGAATATATGGAAAACAACCAGCCGAAATGCTAAAGGGCGAACTTCAAAAACATTACCCCCACATTTATACCTACATCGAGTCCGCAGTGTAATCGCAATCGGCAGTCGCAGCTTTCGGAGGTCCGTAGCATATATCACAATCAGCGCTTTACGAGGTCCGATAGGCGGATGCGATATACAATAAATCAAACTACAATGTTGCATCAGGTCCGCAACATATATCGCAATCGGCACTTTCAGCGGTTCCACCCCTTTGTGTATTGCGATATGTGAGTAACGATAGGGCGGATGCGATATAACATTAAGTCATATTACAGTGTCTCAACGGGTCCGCATGCTTTAACGCAATTATATAATATATATGTATATATGTTGCAAATTCGCAAGTTTTAATGCACCAAGGCTTAGAGCCCAAATATCTGAAATACATTGAAAAGCATGCTTCGGAGCAATTATATATATATATATATATATATATATTATATATATATATATATATTGCACATGTATATCGCAGTCGGGGGTTTCGAGTAGTGGCTCATAGTAGAAGCCCCCGATATGATTTCTCCGATATATATGTATATTCCGCCTCCGATAGTGTATTCCTCTATATACATGTTTTTTGCCCCCGATAGTTTATATTGCACATATATATGTTTTCCCGCCTCTTTTGACTCTTCTGCCTCCTATAACTCTTCTGATAGTCCTTCTTTGGGTTCCATGGCTCCTGATACTCCTGATATGCCTCCGATAACTCTGTTATGCTCCTCCGATGGCTCTGTTTGCTCCTCTGATAGCTCTGTTTGCTCCTCTCTGTTTTGCTCCTCTAATAGCTATGTTTGCTCCTCTAATAGCTCGGTTTGCTCCTCTCTGTTTTGCTCCTCTAATAGCTATGTTTGCTCCTTTGGCTCCTCGAATATTGCCATATTGACATCAATGACAATCTATGTCAACACTCTGCCTAGATGGAAGGTAGATCTCGGTGGATCCACTTCATAAACAATCAATGTGATTCAGAACCCTTACTGTCCTCACTGTCTCGGCCTAATGGAGATCACAGTGATCTTGAAGGTGCTATCTCATTATCAACATACAGATATATTATAATTATGTTGAAGAGAATTTCGTTGATGTCTGTGTCTACTGCAGTCCTAACATAATAAAGAGCAGTGACAATCTAATCAGGACCTGCATTCTTGAGGGAGCAGTAAGCAACTATGATAGTTGCAATCTTGGAATAATGAGGGGAACTGTGATATTGATGACTAGGGTGAACAATCTTGACAAGGATCCTGATCTCGTAATGTTACACATTATCTCAAGCTACAGTAAGGTGTTGTCACAAATCATGATCTGTTTATTAAAGATCATAGTCTTGATGAAGAGTGCAGAGATCACCTCGGTGGCAATATCAAGGATCAGTCATGGAGCAGATGTTAGAAGCAGTAATGAAGATCTCAATGATAGCTTCAACGATCATGATGATCTCAGCAGTGATGGAGGAAAGGATTGATGTCTTGGTCTTGGAGAGGCAGAAAGTGTCAAGGGTCATGGTCTTGGTATTCTTCAATGGAATCTCTATAAGAAGAATTTTGTGTGGGTTTTCCTCTCCAAGAGGGAGAGGTTTTGGCCCTACCAGAAAGCCAAACATTTGTGTTCTTGTCTCTTTTGTTTTTTTATAGCAGTTTGATAAAGTGAAAACACACACTAATAATGAATGAAAGATCAAGATAAGATAAATTGTATAAATACTTTACAAATTGTTATCATGCAGTGTTCCATAGGGACGCGTCCCCCAGGGTCGGGTGCGCGTACCCCTCGCACCCCACGCACCTGGTACGGGGGGACGTATGGGGAAACGTTTCCCCACGTCCCCCTTTTGGGGAGACGCAGGGAGACGCAGGGGAGACGTTTCCCCAATATGGGGGACGCGACTCTCCAAAAGGGGGACGCCTAGGCGTCCCCCCTCAAAATGGGCTATGCGTCCCCCCTTAAATTTGCTTGTAAACGATGATTTATGACAAGGAAAACCTAGTATTTGACCATATTTCCCTACTAATGTTATGCAATTCATGGTAATGTTAAATTCTTGAAGTAAAAGTGACATTCTCCTTTATCTTTCATTTTCATCTTTTTACTTAAATTTTTAACATTACCATGAAATGACTCGGGATGTTTGAGAGTGGTTCTGACCTCACTGGATTTCATATGGAGAAAGTAGAATTTTAGATCTCACTCAAAATCCAGCAGACTTAACAGTTTTTCAAGAATTCAGGATTCAATGGATTGCAATGTTTCCATTTCATTTTGTCATGTACAAGGGTATGGAATTAGTATTTAATCAAGAGCACCAAGCCCTCTGTGTATTTTAGAGTGACTTTTAGACTCATCACTCCATTGTTTTTGAGTTTTAGCTATATCAATTTACTATTCCAGACTTAGATTTCAATATCTATTATAGTCTATTTTTCTTAGTACTAATTAGATTCTAAAATGATGAATGATGAATTTAAATTTTAAATCAATTTAAAATCTAGAATGATGAATTTAATTTTTAAATCAATGTAGATTCTATAATGGTGAATAATGAATAATGAATATGGATCAGAGTATTTCATTATTGAATCTCGTGGTCTATGGATGAATCATGTATGTATTAGTAAGGATGATGAGTATGGATCAATGTATTTCATTATTTAATTCAAATATGTATGTATTATTGTATTTATGCTTTCATTATAGAATATGAATTTGACATGTATATATATTAAAAAGGAAAGAAATTATATACCCCGACGTCCCCCCGTCCCCCCTAAATTTCCCTAAAATTTGAGGGTACTCCCACACGTCCCCTTTGTGCGTCTCCCCGCACCCGCATCTCCCCGTCCCAGAGTCTTGGTGGAACATTGTTATCATGCATTAGAAGAATCATTGTAATTTATAAATGCCCTAGATTCTTCAACATGGTATCAGAGGGATAGGTTCAACAATCAAAGAAAGGGCAAAAAATAGACATATAAGAATCAAGATTCTAGCAAGCTCAAGGATGGCAAATCAAACCCTAGATCAAAGATCAGTCTACAACAGCAAGGGTTTCGGATGTCAACAACCTTCAGATCTCAGGGAGTGCATATGGACAGTACTCAAATCAGAAGTTGTACTATCTAATGGATCGCTATGCATCATGGCAAGCAACTTCAATTCGATATGTATCAACAGTTTGTTGGAAGGCAATCATCCTATCAAGGATCTCAATCAATGGAAGCATCAAAACATCTACTCCAACTACTGCCAACATGATCAAGGTGAAGACTTCATCTTCACAATTAATTAAGTACCTTTTCATTTTATAATCAAATTTGGTTTTATGACTTCATGATTGCAAGAAAACCTATATTGGATGGGTCATCAAGGGTCTTGCATGGAATGAGAAGGATTATCATTATGCTTAGAGAAGTCAGTACATCAAGGTCTCCTTTAAAGTTATGAGAACTCTTAAGGTTCTATAAACTAAGGAAGGAGACTTAAGAAGGATACATGGAATGCTAGAGGGTATACTATCTGAAATACAGTAAAGAAGAATGAAGATATATCTTCATGAGATCTCAGTTACGAGATCTGGGAAAAATGATGAGAAAATAATTGATATTGATATTGATATTGATATTGATAAGCAAGGTAACAAATGTCCATGAATAAGAAGGTTACCTCGATCAACAAATTGTGGTCTCTGTTGAATAGAGAAAGACAAAAGACTCAAATATGTGGAAAGGAAAGGTTGACAAGATAGTACTATGGAAAGATTACCTGAAGGATGGAGGAAGCTGAAGAAAGGATCAGGGAAAGAGGAAGTAATAGATCTCCATTATGAATGAGATGGTGTCCCTCTCAAAAGGATCCTATTGGAAGTCCTTGCAGATATGGTCATGGTAAGAAGATGCATCGTGGCATCATGGAAATAAGAGCTCGTATGAATCATGAAGAACATAACTCTTGGGAATCTCATTAAACATCAAAGGAAAGGAAGAAGTCATCCAGGACAAAGGGAACATTTGCCAGATAGGGATATACTAGATCCTGAAGAGTCTCTGATAGAAACCTCAACGGAGGATCGCCTAGTCTGGGAAGGCAGCAAGTGCTTCATCAGGAATTCCAACTTACGGAAATCATGAGATGAAGGACTGATGACATGATGAAGTAGATCAAGGGATTGAAAGAAGCCTGAAGGAATAATGGGGTATGTATGCTTGTATTTGTTTAATATTGTAATGTCATGTCATATGGTTGCAGGTAACATGGATCGAGCATGATCAAAAGGGAAAATATCTCCTCCTTTGAAAGGATGCTAAAAGACTTAGGTCACACTAGATGAAATCAACATAATATGTCCTCATATAAAGTATGAGGTAGTTGATCACAATTGAAGAACTCTGATTGAAAGCTCTTGGAAATGAAAATGTGAGGATGGAAGAGATCGTGAATTATGCAACCATGATGAAGGCAATCAACATCCAGAGGATTAGCAAGACTTGACCAAGAAGTATCCCTGAATGATGTGAAGACTCTGATGAAAGTTTAAAAAGATGAAGACCCTTGAGAACAGATATCATTTGGAGATGTGTCAACATGTATACATGATGTTGATATCTACAAGGAGATGTCACCCGAAAAAGGCCATCACCAAAAGGTAACATGTGGTTTGTTTTTGGTGTCTAACCTCTTGGAAAATTCCAGGTATGTGTGCAGGGCCAAGGTAAGGAGAGTTGTGAAGAATGTCAGAACTATGTACCTTGTGAATCACCATTGAAGAAAAAGGTGAAGATAGATGGCCCTACGAGGGAAGTCCCAAATGTAAAGCCAAGGGGGATACTTTCCGGGATGACATAACAGAGGAAAGTAATGGATAGTTGAACCCTACGTATGGATAAAATTGATGACATCAAAGTCTTGGATCATCAGTCAACTAGAAGACCCTATAAAGAACTGATGATAGAGTCCCTGGTAAGAGGGAGCTCTGGGAGGTTCCTATGAGTAAAGGAATAAGTTTATGAGTGAAGAGAAACTTGGAACTCGTCCCTGGTTAAGAGGGAGAGTTAGACACGGCATTCTTGTCTTCAGTTTGGAAGAAAGAATGGAGGGTTGTGTAATCATCTAGCATTCAACACTCTTTGAGGATGTGGTAGGTCATCCAAGACAAGAGTGGGCAAGAGGACCAATATTCTTGAGGGTTGGGAACCCAAGATGAGAATAGTCCTAGTAGGGCATACTCGGAGAACACTCGGGTGGGTATGACTCTAAGAGAGACAATGATGATGTGTGTCTATCAGTCATTGGTCTCACCAACATTGTGCTCTGATCTAAGAAAGAGATGGAGCTATTATTCAAGGCCTTGCTATATGGAAACAATGTTGATTGAAATGATGCTATAACAAATGGATTGCAAATCTGATTCTTCTTATGAGAAATTCTTCAGATTGAGAATGACCAAGTACCATTGTGAATACCTCCCTAGTTAAGAGGGAGTGTTGAAGAAAATGTAACTAGATTTGGTCTTCATGATGACATGATCTTTGTAAATGATGTAATAAAGAGAATAAATTATTTTTGTATGCCTTGGTACATGGGTTTCATGAGCAAAAAGAGTCACTAGGTAAAAGACTTCTTCTTGATGTCTTTAGGGTTTACTTATATGTCAAAGAGTCATATCATATGTATAGAAACCCTTCACGAGTTTATGTAAATGTATACAAGTCCACAAAGTTATGAAGAAGCCCTCCAAAGACCAAGCATAATCCTCCAAGAAGACTGCAAGCAAAAACAAGAAGAAATTCTTCATGTCGGCGCCAAAATAGAATTAATTAAATAAATGAAATTCACGTCAGCTCAAGAAATATAGTCATGACAGTTCATGGGTTCATGTCGGCTCAAATATAGGTGGCTCACCACTATAAATACCTCGTCAAGGTATTCACAAAACATAAATCAGTTTCGCAATTCTCTCTGAAATTTTGTGTGAAGATGAGTGCAGGTCTCCGCAAGTAAGAGGAGACAAATCTCGGGTTTCCTCTCTGAAATTTCGGATGAACAGAAGGAGAAGATCTGCATCACCTTAAGGCAAGAGATCAAGGGTTTGTCTGCACCTCAGATGGGTTTAAGGGCAGATAGACTAGGTCTCGGATGACTAGAGAGAGCAGAAAAGCAAGCTAAACCTCAGATGCATGGAGGAGCAGACAGGACCTCGAATGGATGGTTGACCTCACCATAAGAATGTCTCCATAGTCCTGGTAAGCCGCAATATCAACAGTATGATCAGTCTTGGATCTATGACTGTGAAGGAGCATGACAATATCGACATTCCTGTGAATGAATCTGCCTCGACATATATATTTGCTATCTCAGACATACATGTATTCTCTGCCTAGATGGAAAGTAGATCTCGGTGAATCCACTTCATAAGCAGTCAATGTGATTCGGAACCCTTACTGTCCTCACTGTCTCGGCCTAATGGAGATCACAGTGATCCTAAAGGTGCTATCTCAGTATCAACATATAGATATATTATAATTACATTGAAGAGAATTTCGGTGATGAATGTGTCTACTGCAGTCCTAACATAATAAAGAGCAGTGACAATCAAATCAGGACCTGTAGTCTCGAGGGAGCAGTAAGCAACTATGATAGTTGCAATCTCGGAATAATTAGGGGAACTGTGATACTGATGACTAGGATGAACAGTCTCAACAAGGATCATGATCTCATAATGTTACACATTATCTTAAGCTACAGTAAGGTGTTGTCACAAGTCATGATCTGTTTATTGAAGATCATAGTCTTGATGAAGAGTGCAAAGATCACCTCAGTGGCAATATCAAGGATCAGTCATGGAGCAGATGTTAGAAGCAGTAATGAAGATCTCAATGATAGCCTCAATGGTCATGATGATCTCAGCAGTGATGGAGGAAAGGATTGATGTCTTGGTCTTGGAGAGGCAAAAAGTGTCAAGGGTCATGGTCTTGGTATTCATCAAGGGAATCTCTATAAGAAGAATTTTGCGTGGGTTTTCCTGTCCAAAAGGGAGAGGTTTTGGCCCTGGTAGAAAGCCATACATTTGTGTTCTTGTCTCTTTTGTTTTTGATAGCAGTTTGATAAAGTGAAAACACACACTAATAATGAATGAAAGATCAAGATAAGATAAATTGTATAAATACTTTACAAATTGTTATCATGCACTAGAAGAATCATTGTAATTTATAAATGCCCTAGATCCTTCAACAATATTTTCTATTTCCGCTTGGAATTCTTGAAATTTTTTGAATACTTCATCCTTGGACTTCAGCAAAGAGATCCAAGTTTTCCTAGAGTGGTCATCAATGAAAGTTACATAGTATAGGTGACCTCCAAGAGACTTTGTAGACAGGACCACAAACATCAGAGCGAACAAGATCCAAGATTTCTTTTGATCTTGAAGCACTGCTTCCAAGTGGTTTCTTAACATTTTTACCTAATGCACATCCCTTGCAAACTCCTTCACGATCTTCCTTAAGTTCAGGGATGCCATTCACCATTGTGTTTAGACTCTAGCGTTGGTAAAATTTTGTAGTGAAGGTGTCCAAACCTTCTATGCCAAAGCTCACATGGATTGACTTCAATGTGAATCAAAGCTTGAGAGAAAGATACGAGTAATCTCTAGAGTCTTCCTTCACAAATCCCAATGATTTTTGCATTGTTGATGCTAGAGCCTTTATCCCCTACCATAACTTTTCCATCTAAAAAAGCAACTCTATCTCCCTTATCTTCTATATATGAAATAGAAAGTAAATTCTTTTGCAAACCTAGTACAAAAAGAATGTTGTTGAGATGTATGTTTCCTCCATTTTCTAGCTCCAGCGAAGTTGATCCAATTCCTCTTACAGGATAGCTTGTTATGAAACCAGCTCACAAAAAGATAGAAAAGATATATTAACGCCTTAGAATTCAGCGTCTTCGAGGGGGCAACCTCTTTTACATTACATAAATGAACAATTCTTAGATGATACAAATGAAAAGACCTCATTTCTATATATAGGAGTCTAAGGGGTCATAATATAATCAGAGCCGACATAACAATAATAATGTAAGGGCACAATAATAAC